>CABEEJ010002023.1:96901-118750 GCA_901482245.1 Timema douglasi
AATAGCCATGAGATTTACATTCGTTGTAACTTTAGTTTTAAAACACTTTATTAGTTCGAACGATTGTAATGGAAACAATAAATCAAAGACACGTCCCCTAGTTAGAAAGTACATCGATATATTTTTAACCTTAAAACTTAAATAAACCGTCTGCCCCAAAGATAAGGCGTGACTCAAATTGGAATAGAGGGAGGCGAGAGAATATCAGTGTTTTTGCTATTTTCATAGCAAAAAAAAAAAATTCTAGAAAAATAAATAATATATGTTGGTCCAGTAGAAACACGAAGTTTAATTTTCGATGACTATTTATTTATTTCTCATTTCTTCAATATCTGTCATGAGAAACTTTTTAAATGAAGGGAAAAAGTTATAATAATTCTAGGATACCCTTGATAGATATTTAAGAACGGTCGAAATTAATATTTGAAGAAAATTATACCTTAGCTCTATATTTCTACTCTATCGCAATACGTAACTCCACAATGTATCATTTAAAATATTTGTACAGATTGAAAATGTAGGACAATTGAATGCGAAATTTTACAATCCTTTTGTTTTAAAAAGATACAGAAACAATGTCTGAATATCCGAACTCAATGAACTTCCAATGATATGGAGGAAATGTCAAGTTACAACTAACACACGCCATCAAATTTTTTTTTTATTTCACTCTGAGGGCTTCCAGTTGGCACTTACAAATCCGCCATACTTTAATGGTCAACTCACCACAAGACTTCCCACCCCTTGTCAGGGTACCCGTGTCTGTAACTTAGTGGATCGAGTGATCACTAGTTAATATATCGTAGATCGATCCCTGGTGAATCGGATGAAGATATTTAATTCATTTTCATCCTAGTATACCAAGTAAACATCTAAGTCTAAGGGCCAGTTTCATAGTCAGACTTAGAACTCCTCAAGTGTGAGTCGATACTAAATACATGATGACACCTACCTAAACCAGAATGGAATGGGCCGTTCTCGCATAGGAAACTGGCCCATTCCATTCTGGTTTAGGTAGGTGTCGTCATGTACTTAGTGTAGCACCGCACTTGAGGCGTACTAAATTTGACTATGAAACTGGCCCTAAGAGTTGAATAATTTGTTTGAAGGCTGTGAACAGTCTACTTAAAAAATTATAAGTAATTTTAGTGAAATTATGTATTATATAGCATCTCCGTGGCTTCTTTGGTGCTGACTGACAGCTCACAGCTGACTTATGACAGTCAACATTTAGGTATGTACCTAAATTTTGACTATCAGAAGTGACAGCTGTTAAACACATGTTTTTTTGCAGATATTATGGTTCAGCGTAGGGATACATAATTTGGTCTGGTAACTTTTCAAAGCCTTTAGCTGTCAGCTGTCAGTCAGCACAAAAGAAGCCATGGGGCTACTGTAGTTTCAGTTTATTCACCTTCTCTCGTTT
Source organism: Timema douglasi (assembly GCA_901482245.1). Taxonomy (NCBI): domain Eukaryota; kingdom Metazoa; phylum Arthropoda; class Insecta; order Phasmatodea; family Timematidae; genus Timema; species Timema douglasi. Next base: position 98,328 of record CABEEJ010002023.1, read on the forward strand.
CACGCCCATAAAATCCAGGACCTAGACTACTTCAAAGGTACCTACGTAATTTCCTGTTTAGTAAACATTATATATTTTGTCCTCTCGAAGCCAACACAGAAATAAGAATTGATAGAGTCTAATTTTCATAGGAAGAGCTTTATTTAATTTGACAGCTAAGAAAGTTACATCTATTTTAACGTATTCATACAAAATGTCGTACCATCTGCAGCTGTCATTTTTGATGGATATTTAAAATATATATAAAATAACACTAATCAAATAAGTTAGTATTAATGTAGGGGTGTGTAAAGCAGGCGAATTTGAAGGTCAAATCTATTTCACTTCGACTTGGATTACCACAATAACCTTCACATCCTCGAAAAATTTTGACAAAGAAAACTTCGATGAATAACGAACATATGTGGGTAGACTGCCGATGACAGGTGGATCATGATTTGATTCTGGTCGGGGGTACTAAGGTCTGAGAGTGATTTTTCCTAAATAGTTTCCCACTCTCTTACCACGAAAATGTGGCTACACTTCCCCAAATTAGACAGCAAAATAAAAAAACCTAGAATTTTCTAAAATAAGGTTTTTCTAAGCCCCACGTCTTACTACCCGTTCAGGTTATACAATTATGTCCTAATTATGCTAATGGTTTTAGGGATGAGTAAGGATATTATTTAATGAAATGTACCTGCATTCGTGTAGAGGGAGGTTGGAAAACTTTTTTTTTGGGGGGGGGAGTACCTCTGACCGAAATTCAAACCTCAATCTCATTGTCATCGGCAGTTTAGTCTACTGCGAGAGTAGCGCGTTAGATCATACGGCCACCAAAACGGGTATGAAGGCCCTTCCTATGAAAATTGGACACAATCCACCGGTAAAATAATCGAGTAACCTTGAAAGGCCTTGCTCACACTGTACCACTATATTATTTCATTCCTTACTTGTTATTGTTTTCATAACAAGAGCCATAGGAAGGGTGTCTGGTGTTTTGCCAATTGACCGGAAACGACTTGGCTGGGAGAAGCTTTGTTCGAAAGGTAAGAAGGGTGACAGGGGGTAAATAGTTATAACCTTGACTCTGTAGGTAACGCGACTGTCTGCTGACCTCAAAGACTGGCTGGGGATCGACTCTAAGGCAGGGTCGTAATAGTAACATTTTGGTCACCTTTCTCAAATCAAGGACGATCTGGGATCTATAGTAAGATTTTTGTAGGAAGAACCTTTTTTTTAATACACACTTTTTTTATTTGGCCAACATCGAAAATAGTTTTTTCTATAAGGCATTCACGAGCTAGGTTTACCTGAATGACAGCTTGAAATGTTACTAGAAGTTATCCCTAATATATCACTACGCCAACAGCTGACATCTATCACTTTGGATGACTGTAATGAAAACAGATGGTAATATATTAATGTGATAGTTAACCACAATGACTAAGGCCAATATTATTTATATATTTGTTTTAGGTCGGACACAAAGTTTATTTATCGTTTTATTCCACTTAAAAAAAATATTCACACCACTTTCACAAAAACTTCTAACGAACATAGCTTCAAAATGGCGACTGACGAATTTAAACCATATGATTGAACATAACGGTAAACAAGTTTTTTACAATGATGCAGACACGCAGTTGATGAAAATATTTTATTCAGTTAAATATTTCAAAATACGATAAAATAATCATAAAATCATTTATTGTATGTAAAAAAATGACAACAATTTTCTCTTTTCCAAGTAAATACGATGCCTGTATTAAAAGGTATTGATGTGTGCACTATATTACACAAAATCAGTAACGTTCCAAAACGAAAAATAAGTACTTTTAATTATGTTTAAAATATTGTTTCGAGTTGGACAAAAAGAAATTATTTAAAAAAATGAAATAGTATGAGAAAACTTAAGTTTACGTTATTTTAAATGTAATATATAACAGGTAATTAAAGATCTTTACATTTATAACAAAACTGTGATCTTTTACAAGTGTTGGCAACCCAAAACCTAAACATATAATTTTAGAACTGTCATCCAGGTAAAAACCTATCGTGATTGGAATATATTATCATTATTATCTTATAGTAATTGATAGTATCAATCAAAAGTGATGGCTACGGGATCACATGACCTTACGAATGAATATATGAGTTTAGTGATTCTATAACTGGAAAGTAAAAGGTTCCTTCCAATCTAGTTCAAATTTCAACATAGCTAAGGCATAGTTATAAAGAGTACTCGGCACGGGAAAATTAACAAACCTCGAAGGGAGTCTTCTAAAAATTAATCATCTTCCGCTTTTTAACGTTGATTGGATAACTTCAAATCAGTGATATAGTAATTTTTTTTCTAAATCATCTCTTTAAGGTGGGGACGCGAGATAAAGCCAGTACTTTTGAAGTTTTTATAGAAAAACTTTTTTTGGACAAAATAAATAAAATATTGCCCCAGGAGAAACATAGAATTAAATTTTCTTCACATGGTGACCTGGAGGTCTAGGGGTAAGGTGTCAGACTTCTGTGCTGGCGGCCGGGGTTCAATCCTCGGTCCCGGCATAGATTTATCTGATTACCAAACCCTTCCTTCACCTCTGACAATACACCTTGTGAATGTGGGGAAGGCCAGGCCTCCACCGTGGTTCGGATTCCACGTTAAACTGTAGGTCCTCCATTTCTTCTCACAATCACCCTACCATTACACATTTAGCGTAAGTGCGTATAACCCGAACGGTTAGTAATACACGGTGCTAAAAAATAAGTACACTCCGCTTACAATGAAAGGTAGCAGTCTTAGCTTGACGGATTACACTATGACACTATCTTACAAGCTATACCATACTAGAATAATAACCGGCCTCGTAGAATAGTGGTCAGAGCCCTTGGCTACTGATATAGAAGTCCCGGGCTCGATCCCCAGCTGGTACCTTGGGTATTTTTCCTGAAAGGGGAATTATCCCAACGTTCACCAGGGTTTAGTTAATTAGGCTCGAGTTAGGTTCAAGTGTTTCAACTGGCTCCACACCCTCATACTCACTATCGCCATCATCTCATCTCATCGGGACATGGAAAGTGTCTCCACGGAAAGGATGTACGATTAGTACATTCGGGAGTTCTTTGGGCAACGGTACATTAGTACTGGCTAATCTTTCCATCACTGGGCTACGAGTGATATAGCCAAGACCTGCCATTTTTATTTTGGAATAATGTAAGGTAAGCTATCTAACTTACAGTGTAATCGAAGGATCAGGACATGTTTATATTTTCAAAATAATATGTGTAAAAAAATTGTTAGGATTTAAATTGTTTTGCTAGTCCGTTTAATTCGAATTTTCGGATAGTTCTAGATCGACCTCGTGCCGTTCAACTTGTACAATTGAGACCAAGCTGTATTTTACAAAAGACACGTGCTACATTATCTATTATTGTGACGTAATACATATTACGCGTCAGTTTTACTTTACAATAAATTAGTGGGAAAATAAAACTAAATTTAAAAGGAGGATAAAGGGGGGAGGGAGAAAGAAAAGCAAATTTATTTTGCTTAGAATACTCGTGGCGAAATTTACACATTCTAGTTATTATAAAACTCCCATGAAATCGTGACTCCACAAATAAAACACATAAAAAGTCGTTTGTGTCATTTGTTTTTGGTAAAAAAATTATATTTTGGTGGGAATATACTTTAAATTGGCAACATGGTTGAAATCCAGTGGATAGATTTATTTTTCTTTAATACCAAAAGATTTTGTTATGTGTTACAATATATTTTATGAAATCAAAATCCAATTTTCAGAGGAAAGGGCCTTTTGAAAAATATGAAAATATTTTTTCGTGATCAATATTGATAATGTTTCATTATATCTTATATATAAAATTCTCGTGTCACAATGTTCGTTCCCGTACTCCTCCGAAACGGCTTGACCGATTCTCATGAAATTTTGTGAGCATATTGAGTATGTCTGAGAATCGGCCAACATCTATTTTTAATACCCCTTAGTGATAAGGGTTGTCCACCCTTACTATTTTTCTATATCCTCCGAAACGGCTTGACCGATTCTCATGAAATTTTGTGAGCATATTGAGTAGGTCTGAGAATCGGCCAACATCTATTTTTCATACCCCTTAGTGATAAGGGTTGTCCACCCTTAACATTTTTCTATAATTTTTAGACATTTTTTTAATATCTTTATTTTTTTTATTATGTCGCATTAACAAATACATACAAACCTAAATTTTTACCCTTTTATCACCAACCCCTATTTTTTAATAGCCATTTTAGTAATTTAATCATTTTTCATCCCCGGTCGATAACTGATCAATCGTCATTTAATTAGTTATCCCCGCCAGTTGTCTACAGGTGTCACTTCTGACCCAGTAAACAGCACGGAGTAGGGATGAGAACGAAGCCGGTCTCCTGTTTCTCTCACACAATAAGACTTCTCTCACTCCCTACACAGTTGTCGGCCTTCATTATTGTTTATGCATCAAGTGTAGTAGTAACGTTGACAATTATTATTTTTCTATCTCAGTGTAACTCTCATATTAACTATTAATCATTCCTATTTTATTAATGACTAGAAATTACTTAAAAATTATTTATATGGCAAAACAACGTTTGCCGGGTCTGCTAGTTGCCATATAAAAATTATTAATACCTATAAAATAACACATAATAATCGTATAAAATTTTCTTAAAAGAAAATGTATTTTCTTTAAATTCTTTCTAACAGGAATTATTTTATTTCCGTAAATTTACTAGTTCATGATAAATACCCAAAAATCTTCAAGAGATTTCGAAAGTATGTTTCGCCATTAACGTGGTCGTGGTGTCAAGCCATACGAACTAAAATACAATGGACAATGTTGCTTTCTGGCACTACCTATTTACACTGTCTAAGCTTTTCCTCCCTTTGCCTCTTCACCTACAACCACCCTTTGTCTTGTCAATAAGAAAGTGACCTGCTCAGTGGCTGCGTGGTCTAACACACTACCCTCGTGTTCAACTAGACTGTCGAAGATGGGGAGATTAAGGTTCAATCCCCATCGGGTGCACCTAGGGAGGTTTTCCCTAAATGGTTTTACACTCTCCTTCAGCGCAAATGTGGGTACACTTCCTCTAAATTAAACCTTCCTAATCCCTAAACCGTATAATTAGTACATAGACGTATAGCTTGAACTAGTAATAAGACGCGGTGCTAAATAAAAAAGAGAGGGGGAAAAAATACGAAACTTCCTATCTCTTGGTAAAGAGAGAATCTCGTGGCCAGTTCTCAAAATCTTAAAACCTTCTGTTGTGAGTCTATCAAAAAATTACTGTATTTGATAAAAGAAGGTCAAACCTAGATCTCTTTTTTCATAATTTATAGTCTCATAGCTCCACAAATATGATTAAAGTGCCGATGATAGTGATCTAATATCACATTTTCACACATTTTTTCTACTAATAAAACTCAAACTATAGGGTTATCAAGGACAAAAGAACCCTGTTGCAATCTTTCGACTTTATTATGGCATGAAAGATATTTTTCAAACGCATTGTAGAACTAAATGCCGCGTTAGAGCTAAACGTATACGCGGCAGTTTTTGGTTTATCCATAAGTCTGATCAGTTTAAAGAACATTGAATCACACTGAGTGATGAGTCATCACTTCTTGTAGACAGTCAACAACTTCTAGACCAATAGGCCCCCTACTAAGCACCTTGTTGACACTTTTAGAAGATGTAGCCAATATGATGTGGAATAGCCAACATATAGTTATCCCATGGCTTCTTTGGTGCTGACTGACATCTTTGAAACGTTGCCAGACCAAATTATGTATCCCTACGCCGAGCCATATGATCTGTAAAAACATGTATTTAGCTGCTGTCACTTCTGACGGTTAAAATCTAGGTATATACCTAAATTTTGACTGTCATAAGTCAGCTATGAGCTGTCAGTCAGCACCAAAGAAGCCATGGGGCTACTGTAGGTAGAATACTACAGCTCAATTTTCATAGGAAGAATCTTATCTTATTTTAACGTATCTACACGTCAGGTCATGTGACCTGAAGCGTTCACTTTTGATAGATATTATCAATACCTATTAAACAATATGATAATACTTTAGTAAAATGTTATCAATGCGGACAGCAAAAAAGAGTTTGTATTATTTAAAATGTTTTCCCTTTGAAAGTTGGAGTGTATATTTATTGTTTATAGCTTCCTACGTAGCCTAAATAATTTTTATAATTATTGTCACTAAACCACTATGCCACTATGCTCATGACAAATAATAATTGCGGTTGAGATTTCTTTTTTAGTAGAAAATGAAACTAACCGTATCTAATGACGCAATGTTTTATTTATTTTAACCAACACTTTATTTTGTTATATAAGAATTACCCGCCTCGGTGGCGTAGTTGGATAACGCGTTTGTCGTGTTGAATCTAGACTGCTGAGGACGGGGAGATCGAGGTTCGAATCTCGGTCGGGTGAACTGGGGGTGGTTTTTCCTAAATAGTTTTCCACTCTTCCTCCACGCAAATGCGGGTTCACTTCCTCTAATTCAACCTTCCCAAGTCCTAATACATTAGAGTAATTAGTACTTAAAGCGTATAACCCGAACGGGTAGTAAGATGCGGTGCTAAATATTATTATTATATAAGAATTGCTAAAATATTTACCTTAGTTAGGGTTCCCTTAGTATAGGGGAGCACCTTTGCGATAACCTGGTCACGCCACTGGTGATTAAAATCACATGTAGGCTGCGACCCATTGAAACGACCACCGTTACCCACGACAGAAAACCAAGGAGGGTTTCCTTGACCTCCTGAGTAACAGCTAACAGCGGTGGTCTAAAGGAAGATACTTGCACCAGGTGTCGCCGGTATAACCCCCTCGCTGCAAAGCTAATTACACAGCCTTACGTGCAGGCCGTACATTACTTGCCACTTCACCTAGAAGCTCTTCTTGACCCATCTGCTTCCGCAAGACAAGAGGGAGGGATATGAACCCGTGCGGACGGTCAAAAGGTGACGATAAAATCAGCGGACCATGATCTTACACCATACCACCCGCATTATTTGGATATGTACTTTTTTTTTTTGCCAGCATTTAATATAAGTATTCTTTAAAAAAAATCTTTAACGCTTGTTAATTTACGCTAAAGCTTCATTTTTAACGAATACTCTATTTTTATTATATAAAGGGTCGTCCCTAGCAAATGTGGGGCTTTGGGCTAAATTCGTTTACGGGGCCTTCAGAGTTATTTATCTCCCCCCACCCCCTCAAATCAAAGGGCCCTGTGTAACAGCACCAGTTGCACACACCTAAGTGTGGACCCTGTCATTGAGAAAAGTACTTTTCTTCTTTTTTTTCAACAAATTTGTTTCTAAGGAAAAATTTCTTCTTTTAAAATAAGGCTATACTATAAAATAAGTTATTGTTTTATAATTATGCGTATCCACCTGAGAGTCGTAATTTACTTTACTAACCGCTTTGGCTGGGAGAAAATATGTCCCTAATTTTGATTCATTGTGTAACGTGCTGGTGCTTATTTGAGAGAAGTGTTTTCTTTTATTAGCTTGCTTAGTTTTGATTGATTAAATAGTCAAGCTAATATATTTGCTAATTACGGTTATATCCGCATCTCAATATCATGTCCTCTAAATTAAAAAACTAATACAATTTGGTACGGGAATCGAAACCGGGACCTTTTGACTCCGTATGACAATGTTCTAACCTATGAGCTATCAAAGAGTCGTCTCATACCCAGGGTCTTTTGGGAGGAGATCTTTCTTTTTCGTCAACTCTGACTTAATGAAAAGGTTTTTCCAATTTTCTCGATTGTGATTCATTGGAAAGTGTTTTGTACATGGGAATTGATCACTAATTATTTTAGTATAAACTCTGATATATCTGGGGGAAGTATTTTTCTTCATTCATTTCTTTGGTATAGAAGGAGCCTGGCGAAGAAATAATCGTTAGAAAATACAAACATATTATATTGTGCGGTCATCATTAATATTATTTGATAATATCATTATTCATCAGTGTTATTTTATAGGTATTGATCATATCTATCCAAAGATACATTTGCAGATCACATGACTAGACGTATGAATACGTAAGCGTATGAGATATTTGACCGTGTTGGATCCTAGTTCTGTCGACTGTGTATGTAGACTTTTAGCCGCTCTGTGGGAACAGAACGTTGCCCAGGGTACACCTTGGAGGTTGTCAACATTTTCATACCAGCAATGAGATGACATGATGATGATGGTGATAGTGAAGGTGGAAATCTTAAACCTCACATCATAGCAGGCCCAACTCAGTTCCCGGCTCGCGTGAGGTTTGGGAGTAAAAGAGAAAAGAAAACACCTACGATATTCCAGAAATGTGTGCAGTGCATTCGTATTTGAATGATTACTCGACATTTTCCGCGGTGACGATGGGAGACAAAATCACACAAAGTTTCTTGTTATTATTATTATTATTATTAGCACCGCGTCTTACTACCCGTTCGGGTTATACGCACTCACGCTAATGTGTAATGGTAGGGTGAAATGTGTAATGGTAGGGTGATTGTGAGATGAAATGAAGGACCTACAGTTTAACGTGGGATCCGAACCATGGTGGAGGCTTGGCATTTCCCACATTCACAAAATGTCTTGTCAGAGGTAGAGGAGGGGTTTGGTAGTCAGATAAATCTGTGCCGGGACCGATGATTGAACCCCGACCGCCAGCACAGAAGTCTGACACCTTACCCCTAGACCGCCAGGTCACCCCAAGGGTTTCTTGTTAATATCTACAGTCTGTCCCTATTATGAAAGAATGAAGATTTAAGTACGATGCTTAGCTGTGAAGACATTCTAAAATGGTCGAAAACGGCCTTTTCAATCCAGTTTTTATCCGAATATCATTTTAATATTTCAACCCATGTTCTGTATTAAGAACTTCTATTAACTCTATCTCCATTAACATTTAATCAGAAATGATCCACGTGCAATAGTGTTCGTGTAAATTTACAATTTATAACCGACTGTATCACAGAGTTGGTAGGCATGGGATGCACGCTCTTAAACCTAATTAACCAGACCATAGTGACCATAGGAACAGTCCCTCTTCCGGAAAAAATACCTATGATACCACCTGCACACAAAACCGGAACCTCTAGATCAGCAGGCAATGGGCAGGTCATAGCTCTGGTACTTTACTTATACTAATGAGAACAGTGAACCGCCCAGTTCCTCTGCTTTTAATGAATTAATTGCTGAATTCAATAGGGAAACACGGTCCGTGTTCGCAGACCTTTAGTAAACGTGTGTCCCCGGTTGATTCTCTTCTGCTCAAGGAACAACAGTCCACCGTGACGCGTGCCGGTGGCTCAGCGGGTACACATCGCGCGCTAAGGAAGTGTCATGTTTCCGGTGACCCGGTCACTTAGCGGCGAGTGTTCTTCTCCAGGGTCAACCGTTTCCGGGCGCAGCTTCAGTTGGCCGTGACAAGGACATGTCTTCCTAGCGGGCGTGTGCTTTGAAGAGACTCACCCCCCTCCCCTCCCCTTCACCTTCTTCCATCACCTGACAAGACTAGTCATCCGCGGCTTGAATCCAAAGCCTGTTAAAGCACAGTTAAAAAAAAAAAAATCTTACCTTTTTACTTTCTTTCGACACCTCGTAGGGAAAGTATTGCGATCATTAAAGAAAAGAAAAATCAAATTCAAGATTTTTGTAAATGTCAACGTTTCATGACCACCTGAAACCTAAAGAGTTGTTTTTCGCGATGCCGTCTATATCTCGGCCTAAAGCCGAAACCATTTTAACATTTGGGTTAAAACTTGATACCTAGGATTTTCATGGATTTTTTTGTAATTAGATAATATATAACTCTTAAATTAAGGGTAGTTTACTAAAAGTAAAAAAATAAAATATAGCCTATTGTGAGAAAATTGATATAACGATTTTTAATAACGTTTGTATCTAGGTATTTTTTAACATAACAAAATAAAAATTCTCGTTTTCTCTTGAAATGACTTAGAGGGTATTTCACCTAAGCGAAAATTTTCAAATTTGATCATACCTCCGCAACTACTTGAGATACAAAAAAACTTATTTTAAAGATGTAGTATTGCTGGATATGAAAATCTTTTACTTGAAATATATATTTATAAAAACAATAGTTTTGAGCGATAACCAAAAATATGTTGTTTTTTTTTTGTTCAGGTCTTTGAAATGTGAAATTGAATGTTATGCCCTTTGGTGGACAGAGATGCTCCTTTTACACCAATGCTTGTGTAACAGTGTAAATTATTTTATTTATGCTCTTTGTTGGTGGTTTTCCGCAACAATTTATAATATTTCGTTCCACAAATCTTACGAGCCACCAGTAAATGACTCTAATTTGTATATAAAAGAGCGAGAATGTTTCTTCGATGCGCAGTACCATTTATTTTTGTTTGTAAGCGGTTTGTTATCTCTTGTTTAGCCATTTTGTTGTTCTGAATCAAACATTATTTGGGACCTTCCTTAATATTCTTTGATATGAAAACACTTCTTAATAAATTTTTGGAAGTTTCACTAAAAGATTCCTAAAACGTTAATAAACACATTAAATGTATCAATAAGAATATTACAGGACGTCTTTAACCATGTTTATTTTAGATCTAAAGTTTTGTTAATCACAAAAGTACAAGTGGTTTCTCCTCGAGCCTACTCTGCTATTTGAAACTATTTTGTAGGCACTGAAGGACCTTGCCAATGGACAATATTACTGAGGAGTTATTCTCTGGATGATCTTCAACCACCTTTAGAGAGCCTTTGGTTCGGGTCCTGTTAATGTGAAAACATGTGGAGTAGGAATTATTCAGAGCTCATTATAAGTGTAGTCCCCTAAGAGATAGAGCCTCAATTCGTAAATCAAAAATAAGGTACTGTAAACGTTGTTGAAAATATAATGTTAAGCTTAAGGGGGCCGCTTCGGTAAGTGAGAAATAGCCGCGCAGACGTTCAGCTCTAACGCAATATTTAATTCTAGAATGCGTTATTTCAAAATATGGCTCACGCCAAAATAAAGTCCAAGGAGCTGACTAGGGTTCTATTTTTTTTAACAGCTCTATTGTTTGAGTTTTGTTAAGTAAAATAAAGAAAAGAAATTAAAATGTGACAGTAGCTCATTTTCAACGCCTTTTTGATCAAATTTGCGGAGCTATGAAGTTATGTTTGATGAAATAGGGCTCTAGATTTAGCCTTCCTTTAAAAAAATACAGTGATATTTTAATAGGCTCAGAACAGAAAATTGTAAGATATTTGAGAACTAGCAGCGAGCTAGATAAGAAGTTTCGTAGTTTTCTTTCCCCTCTTTCTTATTAACATGAAAAAAGGTTGTTGTAGGTGAAAGGTGAAAAGGAGTAAAAGTTTATGTTATAAAGGTAGTTCCAGATAACGATACAAATACTTATCTTTTAAGCCGTGAGTTCCCTAACAACGATCGATGCTTTATCGCTTACCAAGACAGCCTCCTTAAAATCTTTCCTTTAAATACTTCATATATTGTGATGAGGAAAAGAACTGCAAAAAAAAAAAACGAAAAAAAATTGTGCAAACAAAAATAAGTGAACCTATAAGTCGTACAGGAAGTGTCACCCTGAAGTTGAACCCAGACCCCACTTAAGGCTAGTGTAGTCAAGTGAGTCGCGTGCGGTCGGAAGGTAAGTGGCGCGTGTATGCGGCGCGTGCTCTCCCTTCTTGATGCCAGCCTCGAGGGCTCAAATGTTTTGTACCCACCCACCGACATTACAACGGTGTCCTGCAGCACTTAGAACAAACAGGTCACCTGGATCCGGCTCCGGTGGAGCTTGAGCAGTGTCCGTAGATCCGTTTATTAAGGGAAAAGTAGAAGAGGAATGTCATTGCTAAGCGGAGTATTTGATGAGAGATCATTCGTTTTAACATTTAATTTGATAAGTAGAATTTACTCTCAAATAGGAGTGTCAGAGCAAACAACTTGTCTTATATAATATTTACGGGAATTAATCTAGAATTTTTTTTGAACATGAAACAAAATTAAGCATACCCTAATGTTTCTTATGAATGGGAGTTTAAAATGATAGGTTGAAAATTACTAGATCTACTCAAACGTCAAACCATGTGATGTGTAGCTGTATATTTTAATATAGACTAGCAGAAGTGCCCAGTGCTAGCCTGGGCAACGCTTTTCTTTGCTTCAGACAGAAAAAACTAATTTTATCTCTTCCAATCCAGTTTTTAATAGATTTAAAAAAAAGTCTTATCAAAAATTTAAAATTCCATTTTCAAGATGTACATGTTTGTGCACAGAAGCTACTAGTTTAAAACTCTCAGCCTTCTGCGTGAGGTAGATATCGCGCAATGCCCATGACAGACAAACAAATTCTTAAGTTTATTAATATAGGATATCAGTTTATGCTAACTGCAAAAAAAAAAAAGTTTGTTTTCTAAAAAAGGTGCTCCAAATGTCCAAATTATAATATAACCTAGGTATAACTTTGGCTTTGAACTTTATGTCAACAAATTCATTACTGTGAATATTTTGTTCAAATTTAATGTTCAACGTCTGTAGTCTAACTACTATCGCATATAAATTAATAATATTTATGAGGGCGTTTAAATAATTAAGATAACAAGCCCTCTCGTGTGAGTACATAGATTTATTCAAATAATGCATACACTTATAATTAGTAGTGTGGCCTTGGTACAAATTATTCTTCAACATATTCCCAATGTTTGGCGAAGTATTTGTTTCACTAGTACATCTAGACTTCTATATCTTGGCATATAAGAAATCAGTGTCAAGCTCCTGAAACCAGGACATGACGTTTTGTTGAACTTTATCGTCGGTTGCAAATATCTTTCCAGCCAGGCGCATCTTCGATGGTCCAAATAGATGAAAATCACTTGGTACCAAGTCAGGGCGTTATATATTTTGGTCAAGTAACTACCAATCATAGCGCCGTTAAAAACTTACGTGTGCGGTTTGCAGTGTGTGGCATGACACTACCGTTCAGCAATACGACGCCTCTTCTAAGCAACCCAGGTCGTTTCCAACGATTTATAATCTAAAAACACTATTGCCATGATCTGGCGTGCTTGCCCGGCTGCATCATTGTTCATCTTGAACGTATGTCCTGCCGTTATCAAAGGTAGTGCACTAAATCCAAACCGGTATCCGTAAAATGACGTTAGAACCGTACACCTCAACAAGTTGGCGGTGAATCTCAGCTGGTGTTCTCTTTTTTAGTCACATAAATCTTCAGACTACGCACCTCAATATTTGATCATTTTTCCGCGAGCTCCACCATTTTGCAACTAATGTTGGACGATATGACTGACATGTGGCGTGGTTTGCATCCTATATAATTGCTGAGGAGATTGCAGGTCTTATAGAGAAAAGTATTTTCTTCGCTCTCTCTCGGTTAACCGTTGCCGAATCTCCTCGCTCTCGGTTATGTCGGAAGGTGGTGTGTTGGGGTAAGGAAAGGAAGCGTTATTGGCAACATCTATTTACCAGCGTTGCGAAACTTATCTTATATTTGAGGGAGATTGACGACACGAAAACGATAGAAAGACAACACTGTATCCCAATAGAAAACATGCACATCCCTCGGAGATGATATTCAGTGAAGAATCCTTGAGAGTAAGCAGTGTTCTATCTACTCTGACTTGATGGGAATTTGAATCAAATAAGTTCAGTTACGCAAATGAGTGCGTATTTGTGATTCATCTATAAATTTATAGGATCAAATACACTTTTTGAAAATGTATTAGTTTTAAATCATAATAAATTTTGGTCAAATTGTTTATGTCTAGAACGTGTAGATAAAAAAGAAAAATATACCATTTTTGGACTAAACAGTTTTTTTTTAAGATTTAAACTACCTATATTTAATTATTTTGTGTATAAGCCTATTATTTATTTGAGTCAATACTCTGATAAGCTTGTTGAATGTATAGGTTTAAAAATTAATTACAACGACTTACACTAATGCTAAGAAGTATTTTGGAATTTTCTCAAATGTTCTTACAGCTGGATTTTTGATCTTGTTAAGTGTAAATTTAGTGTCAGGCACAAATTTGTCCAGGAATGTGGTGATTTTTTAAATGGTTCTGTCTTTTCCAAGCCCTAATCTTTATTGGTTAGCATTTTGTTTAGAGCACGATCGAACGTGACTTGAATTCTAAAAGTGGTCGATAGCCTTTAAAGTAGATTTCACATGTAAACTCAAGTAATGAAATGTTTTAAAGTTCTGCAGTGTTCTACACGTAACATGTAATTTAAATGGGTAACAGTCCCAAATGTGACATTGCGTAAGCTCCAAAACAGAGGGTCATTACCCCCTACGGATGCATATCATAGCGCTTAAATTAACACTTGGAAAAAAAAAACTAAACTTGTCCGTTTCAGGCAGGCTAAGTGTAATAAAAGTCATCGTTCGCTAAGATGAAATAAAAGTCACCACTAGTTAAGATGGGATAAAAAAGGTCGTCATCGCTAGTTAAGATGAGATAAAAGTCTCAGTGAGTTAATATGAGATAAAGGTCACCGGTTGTTAAGATGGGATAAAAGTCACTGTTAATTAAGGTGCATTCTCTAAGTCCTTGGTTGCAGGGGGACCCGGTTAGTTGACGATTCGGATAATCTGAGTTTCACGTGACCTAGATGAAATTTAAAATATGATCCCCAGTTGTATTTTGTATAATATAAATAAACAACACTTTCCGAGTGCCGCAAAGTAGTAATAATAATAATAATAATAATAATAATAATAATGATAGGGTGCTGAAATGCTGGGGGAAAATAATAATAAATAAATCAATAAATAAAATAAATGTCGAAAGCCCTCTCCTTTAATCAATGTGTCAAAAATATTAATATTTAGCAACGCGTCTTACTACCCGTTCGGGTTATACGCTTTAAGTACTAATTACTCTAATGGATTAGGAATTGGGAAGGTTGAATTAGAGGAAGTGAACCCGCATTTGCGGGGAGGGAGAGTGGAAAACCATTTAGGAAAAACCACCCCCAGTTCACCCGACCGAGATTCGAACCTCGATCTCCCCGTCCTCGGCAGTCGAGCTCAACACGACAAGCGCGTTAGCCAACTACGCCACCGAGGCGGGTGTGTCAAAAATACTATCCCGTCTACTCTACCTTTTTTATTTATTTTTTGGGAAGCTTTTAATCAAATATCAAAGTGATTCGCAGACAACGTGATCCTGAATGTCATAAAACCATTAAAAGTGATTTTTTTAAACTTAAAAATAATAATATGTTTTGTTGGACTACAACCCTGGGTGAGACCCCAGCTCTGAGCTCCCTAGACGTCCGCAACTTGCTGGAGAGAAAAAAAAGGAATTAAAACATTTGAATGAATATCGTCTCGGGGTGTGATAAAATGTGAGGGCTGTCACTATTTTTATCCAAGGTACTAGTCTAACTAACCAGTTTATACCGGTTATAATCTCCCATCACGTCAGCGTATCAGTCAAACTGTATTGTCACGGGCAGAACTCTATCATGTAACAACAAATTGTGTGACTTAGAGGGAGGAGGGGTGTGGGTTGAGGAAGGGATTTTTTCTATCAATAAAAATGCACTAATGTTTTACTTTTAAAAAGTATCACCAAGAAAAATATATATTTTTTTAGCACTGTGTCTTACTATCCATTCGGGTTATACGTCTATGTATCAGTTACAAAAATGGTATAACCCGAACGGGTAGTAAGACGCGTTGCTAGTATTAATAATAACACAGTGGAAATAATGTAACTGTCAGCTGGCAGAAGATGTAAAAACGGTTAAAAGTGAACATATTATAAACAAATTATTAGTTGTGAAAGTTTTGGCTGCCAAACGTGACAACAAATCAACCTATGATCTTGCAGATCATCTGGCTTGTTGAATGAATACATTAAAAATTGATCTGTTAACTTTTGCTATCTCCGATGTCCATGGGTTCAATGAATTTTTTCTTGAGCGATAAAAATCCATAGCACAACTTCCCTCGGAGGTAAAGTAAAACCGTCGGCCCCCATGTCGATTGTGGCACGTAACAGAACCCCGGAAGGTATGTGAAAATAATAGCAAAATGGGTAGGTCCTTTCGCTATTGCTCATAGAAATTACCGTGTGCTGCTATAATCAGTCGATTCAAAAAAAAATGCACGTTAAATACCTCAAATAAATAAATTAACAAAAAAAAACTTCTGCTAGATCTAAATTACCACCACTCCTATGTTGAATGGACTACACTTTCATGTATTATTATGTCAAGTCATTTGATTGGTAGTCATCTATTTCGGTAGGTAATAACAATGTTGACCATAACATTACAACTGGGTGACCTGGCGGTCTAGGGGTAAGGTGTCAGACTTCTGTGCTGGCGGCCGGGGTTCGATCCTCGGTCCCGGCACAGATTTATCTGATTACCAAACCCTTCCTTCACCTCTGACAAGACATCTTGTGAATGTGGGGAATGCCAGGCCTCCACCGTGGTTCGGATTCCACGTTAAACTGTAGGTCCTCCATTCCATCTCACAATCACCCTACCATAACACATTAGCGTAAGGGCGTATAACCCGAACGGGTAGTAAGACGCGGTGCTAATAATAATAACATTACAACTTATCTTCTAAAAGTCTCTTCCTATGTGAATTGGACTGTAGAGTAGGCAAAAGGAATGAGAAACGGCATTTTATCACGGGGGAGGGGGGAGGAGTTCGGATGATCACGTGTCCCACCTTCTAGACGGAGTGACGTTACTGTGTGACATGTGAGTCTTTTATGAGCGCAGAGGTATTTGCTGACTCCGTTCTCTCACGGGTATAATAGCCCTTTTTGGAGCTCAAATGACGCAATATATTTAGGATGGCTAAGAATGTATTGCTAGAGATGGACAGAAATATTCGAGGATAGTTCAGAAAGAGATTCTGTTTCACTGGAATGAGAAGTTCATTTATCTAGTTCAATAGTTTAGTCATTCACAAACTACAACTTTGGTTCAATCTTTTACTGGTTCGCGACCAATCTAACAGCTTGTACAGTAGTTCAGTTGTTCGCCAAGTACAGCCTGAAATTCACTTTTTTTTACTAGTTCACGATCAACCTACAGCCTGTAGTTCCATGTTTTTTTCAAACTACAGCCTGTAAATCAGTATTTCACTAGTTCACGACCAGCCTACAGCTCGTAGCACAGTTGTTCTCAAATAACAGCCTGTAGCTCAGTCATTCACTATTTTGCGACCAGCCTACAGCTCGTAGTACAGTTGTTCTCAAATAACAGCCTGTAGCTCAGTTATTCACTATTTTGCGACCCGCCTACAGCTCGTAGTACAGTTGTTCTCAAATAACAGCCTGTAGCTCAGTTATTCACTAGTTCACGACCAGCCTACAGCCTGCAATAAAGTTGTTTGCTAACTATAACACGTATCTCAGACGTTTCCTAGTTAGCAGCCATCTTGTAGTTCAGTTGTTTGCGAACTATAACGTGTAGTTTAGTTGTTAACGAACTCTACCTTGTAGTTCAGTCATTCAACCTTGTTATATATAGCTATACAATATATCTGGACAGAAGTACAGGGGCCGCTATACGAATGGAACGAGGAAGTGATGGTAACAAGGAAATGGATAGAAGTGGATAGAGTATAGCTGAGAAATGTTCAGTTTGGAAGGTGTCTTGGAATCGCGATTGAGTCGAAGGGTGGGAGTAGAGTAGATCTAATTAGAGGGCAGTAGAAGGATATGTTCTTCAGGCGCGCAAGAAACTTGCTATGGAGAAAAGAAGTGCTATATAGGGCATACTTTGTACCCATAATTACATATACAGCAGAAATATATACATTGGATGTGAGAGAGACCAAGAAAGTGGAGACCAAGGAAATGAGATTTTTGAGGAAAATCAGGGAGAAAAAGGACTAGGAATGAAGTTATCGAGGAAAGAGTGGGTTACAGAAAGTACATGAGACGTATAGAAAACAAGGGTGAGATAGTACGGTCATGTAATGAGGATGTAAAATTAAAGAATCCCAAGGAGGAGTATGGAGATGAAGTATGTAGGAAAAATACATCAAGGAAAACCAATAAAAGGATGAGAGGAGCAGATGAAGGAAGTGTGCGAGGGAGAATGGAAACAGATAAACTAAGAAGAATGATGGAAGAAGTAGAAATTTTACTAAACTGACTCAGCCACAGGCTGGAATAATTTGCTGCTGATGATGAAATCTGGTCAAGTGGTTTTCAAGGAAATGAATCCGGTCACTAGGCAAGTGGTTCTCAAGGAAATGAACCCGGCCACTGGGCAAGTAGTTCTCAAGGAAATGAACCTGTCACTAGGCAAGTAGTTCTCAAGAAAATGAACCCGGACACTGGGCAAGTAGTTCTCAAGGAAATGAACCTGTCACTAGGCAAGTAGTTCTCAAGGAAATGAACCCGGTCACTAGGCAAGTAGTTCTCAAGGAAATGAACCCGGTCACTAGGCAAGTGGTTTTCAAGGAAATGAACCCGGTCACTAGGCAAGGGGTTTTCAAGGAAATGAACCCGGTCACTGGGCAAGTGGTTTTCAAGGAAATGAACCCGGTAACTAGGCAAATAGTTCTCAAGAAAATGAACCCGGTAACTAGGCAAGGGGTTTTCAAGGAAATGAACCCGGTAACTAGGCAAGTGGTTCTCAAGGAAATGAACCCGGTCACTAGGCAAGTAGTTCTCAAGGAAATGAACCGGTCACTAGGCAAGTAGTTCTCAAGGAAATGAACCGGTCACTAGGCAAGTAGTTCTCAAGGAAATGAACCCGGTAACTAGGCAAGTAGTTCTCAAGGAAATGAACCGGTCACTAGGCAAGTGGTTCTCAAGGAAATGAACCCGGTAACTAGGCAAGTGGTTTTCAAGGAAATGAACCGGTCACTAGGCAAGTGGTTCTCAAGGAAATGAACCGGTCACTAGGCAAGTAGTTCTCAAGGAAATGAACCCGGTAACTAGGCAAGTGGTTTTCAAGGAAATGAACCGGTCACTAGGCAAGTAGTTCTCAAAGAAATGAACCCGGTCACTAGGCAAGGGGTTTTCAAGGAAATGAACCCGGTAACTAGGCAAGTGGTTCTCAAGAAAATGAACCCGGTAACTAGGCAAGTGGTTCTCAAGGAAATGAACCCGGTAACTAGGCAAGTGGTTTTCAAGGAAATGAACCGGTCACTAGGCAAGTAGTTCTCAAGGAAATGAACCCGGTCACTAGGCAAATAGTTCTCAAGAAAATGAACCTGTCACTAGGCAAATAGTTATCAAGAAAATGAACCCGGTAACTAGGCAAGTGGTTTTCAAGGAAATGAACCGGTCACTAGGCAAATAGTTCTCAAGAAAATGAACCCGGTAACTAGGCAAGTAGTTCTCAAGAAAATGAACCCGGTAACTAGGCAAATAGTTCTCAAGAAAATGAACCCGGTAACTAGGCAAGGGGTTTTCAAGGAAATGAACCCGGTCACAAGGCAAATAGTTTTCAAGGAAATGAACCCGGCCACTGGGCAAGTAGAATATTGTTCTAATCGCCTCATTCAGCAGCACAGTGCCCGGCTGCAGCCAAGGTCATCAACCCTCCCTCACCCTCACCCCCTCCCACTCTACAACTCATAGGAGCCACGAACACGTCCTTTGCGCTTAGTACGTAGTTAGCACGCCTGGCCCAACTGGAGCATCACGTGACCTTGGGATCGAGCGACGTCGTCATAGCTCCAGGGTCAGGCGAGCGCTCGCCTCGGAAGTAGAGATGGGAATTTTCCGGTAAATCTTACGTACTGGCGGCTTGCGGCCTTCTAAACATATATTAATAGGCCCGCGTCTTACTACCCGTTCGTGTTATACGCATGTACACTCTTGCGCTAATGTGCTAAGGATGTGAAAGGTTTAATCTAGAGGAAGTGTACCTAAATTTACGTGAAGACAGTGAGAAACCATTTAAAAATAACCTCCATCAGTACACCCGACCGGGATTTGAACCCAGATATTCCAGCCATCGGCAGACCAGTCTATTGCTAGGGTGACGCCTTGGACCATACTGCCACCGAAGCAGGTGTTTTTCTTACTACTATTAATAATACTACTACTAGACCTACCATTATCACTACCACTGATTATTATTTTATTATTATCTATTTAATCAGTTGAAATTATTTTACAGAATTAATAATTGAAAATGTTCAGTTTTGGAAAAGATTTCCTGTAAAATATCGAGAAAATTTTCCAAAACGGAAAACTTTCCGTCTCACATCTTTACCATTAGTAGGACACCTTAACCACTAGACCTGTATTAGTACACCCTGTCCCCTAGACCTGTATTAGTACACCCTGTCTCCTAGACCTGTATTAGTACACCCTGTCCACTAGTCCTGTATTAGTACACCCTGTCCCCTAGACCTGTATTAGTACACCCTGTCCCCTAG
>CABEEJ010002024.1:0-19515 GCA_901482245.1 Timema douglasi
ATGATTCTATAGTAATGTCAGCATAATTACACACTAGTCTTATATTCATATATCTGCAACAAGTCTTGTAAACGACCTTGATCATGTAACACAAACAGGTAATTAGTAACAAATTAATGAAATAGCTTTGGCTTATATATTTGGAAAAAGCCCTTTCATGGGAAAATAATCCAAAGTAAACCCAACCAGTATTCAAACTCAAGCCCCAACTTCCGGTTGAACCATGATTCACTCCCCAAAGTTTCAATATTCAAGGTCCTTAACTGAACAAATGAAAGATGGTCAAGGGTGCCCGCGTGATTTTTCTCCGGGAAAGGGAACGGGGTAAGGGGGGTAAACCGGGGGTATGGAATGCAGAGTGGTCGAGGGACAGGGAAGCAGAAGAGATAGCCAGATGGTGGATCAGACTCCACCTAGAACATCGAGCTCCTTGGGTCTTCCGGCCACAAGCACTCGACAGGATCATGACGATATGTCAGATCTTTGTATTGTAATGATCACAAACGGAGCACAATGGATTGACTTAAATAAATTTTGTTATGTTGTGTTTTTCAACATGTGGCGGGCTAGCCTGAGCTCAAGTTGGCCCGCCACATTAAATATTTTTTAAGTTGGCTAGTTTCACAGCACAAATGTTCATGTTCGAGCACATATGAGCACAAATAGAGCACAAACGATTAGACGAAAGAAAAAAAAAATCAGCAATGTGGCGGGCCGACTTGAGTCACGTGTACTTCTTATCTTGGGGAGAACAGCAGTGTAAAGAGAGAAAAGAATAGTAAAACGGCATTGTACGCTTAGCTTGCTCTATGGGTCTTACAAGCGTTAGACTGTAGGGATGGGGGAAAACTGCTCCTTTAGTGAAGCAGGAGCAATCTGTTACTGCTCCACCACTGGACCTGTTCCTTTTTGTCACAGTGACAGTATTCGTACCTACTCTCAGCCTAGTTTTTTTTAGCACCACGTCTATTGCCCGTTCGGGTTTTACACATTTATGCGAATTACGCCAATGTATTAGGGATGAAGATGGTTGATTCTAGAGGAAGTGCACCCACATTTGTTTGAAATGAGAGTTGAAAACGTTAAAGAAAAATTCCCCTCAGTACACCCAACCGGAGTCAAACCTCAATCTCACTGTCATCGGCAGTCCACTCTAGTGCGAGAGTGAAGCCAGAGACCAGAGGCTGGCAACCTTTTTGATATTGTGGGCTTTATAGTTTTTAAAAAAAAGTTTGGCTAATTTGAAAAAAAGTAGAGCAAAAAAAGTTCAATTTTACAATTCCCAATTAGTAATTATCTATTAAGTCCATTTGTTGAACAAATTTTTGTTTGCTAAATATTTTGTGGGCTAGATAAAATCAGTCAGTAGATTGTTGATTCTTGCCTTGATCACCAAGTGGGCCCCTTCAATGTTAATCATCAACATAACAATTGATTGTGAGAATACATCACATACTGTGCTTGTACTGTGGAAATAATATTTTGTACTAAGAAAGATTTTCTCTTCGAAACTCATCTGTGACTTCCCAAACCAACTCTAAGCTAGGCCTATATAATAGATAAGTAAGGTTGTGCCAGACCTGATCTCAGTGCTGTGACAAGAACACAAAGCATCCACCTCCTTTCTACTTTACGACTTCTCCAAAAATCTCCGGAGCATAAAGAAACAAGGTTGCTCCGGACCTGTTATAGCGCTGCCTGTGCCAGAAACGAGGAGCAAGGTTACTTTGGACCTGTTACAGCGTTGTCTGGGACAGTGAGCCGAGGTACAGCTCCTCTCATCTGTCAGGCAGGAATAGGTTGTGAATGTGACGTCAGAGGAGCAGTGACAAAAGAGCAGGTTGTGATTTCACAGCCCATCCTTAGTGTTGTGTTGGATGCAACTTTCATGCATTAGACTTGGTTTGGAACATCATAATAACTCTCATGGTAGCATTGTAGAAGACTTATTTTGGAAACATAAAGAGAAGGCAAGTTATGGAACTAACATTTGGTGGATAAGACACATTTTGGAACAACAGCCATATTTATTCTATTGATTTAACAGGGAACAAATTACTTATGAACAGAGATGCTTAATTGATCATAGATTGCAGTAGTGTACCTATCTCAATTTTCGATTATTTTTTTTGGAAGAAGACACGTTTTGGAACTACTCGACTCATTTATTCAGTTGAAATATATATATATATATTATTCTCATTAGGCAGGTATTGTTTGTATCAAAGAAGACAACAGGAGATTATCACGAGGAAATGAAAACCATTGTGCTTGACAATGCTCCATATTATTATGTACAGGTTAGTGAAAACCTCATACAAGCTTACACAACACACACATTAAAGGCACTTTCATTCCAAAAAGGGTTTAAACATTTTCACAACTGTTATATCCACATGTTTTAAATCTATCTTATTATCGAAGCTAATTTGTTAAATAGATGAATACACTAAAGTCTTTAAGTATCTCCATATCAAGGATGTCCAGTCACAAAACCAATATAAAAAAAATAAAAAAACTTTATTAATATTTTAACTAGCTCACTATTAAAATTATTATATTCTTGAAAAATGTTGTAACAATAACATTTTCTTTACTTTATTAAACTTCTTTGGGAGGTTCTAACCCACAAATTCAATTTTATGGCATAATTACAACACTGTAGACCTTTAAACTTTGTTTTTGTCCCTCATTTGTTGTATCAAAGTTTTATTACTAAAGTTTGATATGTTATATATTTATTTTAGACTTGTGTCATCAAGCCATGTTTTAATACAGTTGATGATGTTATATCACTTTAATGAAAATTTGAATATATGACATATTGTAGCTCATTATAATCAATCTTTTAAATATTAAAAGTCACTTAATTCATATACCAATTTTATAACTATCTAATTCATTCAATTGAAAAGCTATTTATTTTGTTATAGCTATTCCTGAGTTTTAACTTTATTACCACTCCTTACTTTAAACTACTTTAGATTGTTTTCTAATATGTTGTAACATTTTTACTATAACAACTTCTTACTACCAGTTCAGGTTATACGCACTCGCGCTAATGTGTAATGGTAGGGTGATTGTGCCTGGCATTCCAAATATTGACAAGTTGTGATAAATACATGTCTTGTCAGAGGTGAAGAAAGGGTTTGGCAATCAGATAAATCTGTGCCGAGACTGAGGATTGAACCCCGAACCCCAGCACAGAAGTCTGACACCTTATCCCTAGACCGCCAGGTCACTGATATGTTGTAATACTGTTAAAAAGTTTGACTTTTTTTCCCCTATATGTAATACTAGACATTCAGATTTTTCACATTTTATAATCTTGTTAATGATACTATTAATAACAAATTATCGGATTTTTTTATTTTTTATTAAAAGTTATTTATTTTAGTAAAAACTAATATGGGATTGAATGCTAATTTTTTTTAAATTTTATATTCTAGAAAAAATTAATAATTAATACTAGGCCATCAATAAATAAAAAATAAATAAATTTTATATAGGTCTCTTTATAGACCTAAAGTTTGACTGTCAGAAGTGACAGATACTAAACACATGTTTTTGCAGATTATATGATTTGGCGTGGGGATACATAATTTGGTCTAGTTACTTTTCATATCTGTCAGAAGTCAGCTGTCAGTCAGCACCAAAGAAGCCAAGGAGGCTACTGTAATTGAATACATAATTTTAAAATAGGAGTTATTGAAATTCTATAAAAACAGTCGTGAGATTTCCCATTGATAATTTGTTTAAGTATTGGATATTAACCTCAAAATATTAATTCATCTAGATTGCCATATATTATATCAATCAGACACAGTAGCGTAGTAAGGGCAGCTTATACTCGAGGTGGGGCTCAATTTTGACACCCCCTAACAGGTGTGGAAACAAAATTCGGATAAAAAGTTAGACAAAATAAAAATAAGGCTGCAAAACCAATCCTATACAAAGCCAGCAATGTAGAAAACTTAAACTTAATAAAAGGCATTTAGAGCAGTGAACCACTGAGCTTAAGCAGTGAGCTCCGAGCAAAAGGCACTATATTCTTCATGCGCCTGCACCTTTTGATTACAAAGGTGACTTTTTGGAAAGTTTAGAAGGAAATAAGTTGCTCTCTGCCGATACTGGAGGTTGTAAATGTGGTGCACTTTATATATATCTTTATGATTTAGAGTGAGTACCTTGCCTTACAAACATAATATAATAATAATAGCCTTAAGATTTCTATATGGTTGTTTTGATGATTGTATTATCAATTTTTTTAACTATTAAAATATTTGTTCAAGGTTTTTTTTAAATTACAAAATGACCTTGTTTGAACCGTCCCTCCACCCCACTGGTCACACATTCAAAAGTAAAAAATATATTTGGAATAATTAAAGAATGTCAGGTAACATTATCCAATTTACTGTGTTATTCTTTCATCAAATAAAGGTTTTGATCACATCAATAAGTATACAAGACGTCTTGAAATTAGAAAAATTCTCAAGTGACTAGGGAAATGCTTGGTGATAGGACTTGAATCGAGGTTTTAGGCAACTGTATTTTTAAAGGTGTTAGTGATTGATTTTTCAAGCTACAAGTGCTATTTGTTTTAACATTCACCATCATGGTGTCAAGGAAAAATAAGTTTTGGGCTGTAAAAACTAGAGACTTTATCTTGTTATCAACTTAAAACATAGCCTAACCTTCATAAGGCTACTATTGTGCAGTAGTAGCCTTAGAATTAGTAAGCAGTGACAAGCACTACTAGCAAACTTGATTAACTAAGCTTTCTATACACTCTACTATAGAAGGTGCCTCCTTTCAATGTTCGATGAGTTATGGGAACTTTCGAAGAGTATGATAGGGATGCCAGTTGGGAAATTTAAAGTTTGTCTGTGCAAGTCGGTAAAGAATTTCCATAGTCAAAATTAATGTGGTTCAGAGTAATTATGGAATTTCCCTACTCAAGATCTCAACCCTCCACAAAATTACCACCTTATAAAGTTTTTCTGCCAACATTGTTGTACCCCCTACCCCTGCAATGTCCCTGATCCCTACCTACTAGTAAACATATGTGGATAGCCATGCAAAAAATGGGTTTTCTCTCTTCTAGGTCTGGAAAAATCCTGAATACAAGTTTTAGACAATGTTCTCGTTTAGCAACAGAAAGGGTTATCACAGAACACACACAAGTTAGTAGGGATCACCTGTCACCAGAATTAAGTCTACATTTGATAACACTATCATGCAAACTTTGGTCAGCAAATCCGATTGATGTTCCCGTTCAGATCCATTTTGGGCGTTTTACTAGCCTGGAGGTCAAGCTGTTTCAAGGCAGTACCAAATATATTTCAAAATAATTGATAAATATTGTCTATTTTCTCAACTGATAATCCACCATTTAACAATTATTTGAATCCAAGTTCAACCATTTCAGATACATTTTAGCTCATTCTTCCTTGCTGTCTTCATGCAAGATTATTGACATCGGAAGTGTTAGCGAGCTTGCACAATCGCTGCTGCAAAAATTGAGGCCCAAGTGACAGTGAATGATATATAGACTCAGGTTACATTTTACTATACCAGTGATATACTTTTTTTATAACTCTTGTTGCTTCTTTACTACACAGCCAAGAAAGAAATAGTTTCAGCATAGTATGTAAACATAATCATCATAATCAACACTTTCCAGCCTAAGGTCAGTTAAGTAAAATGCCTCCATTTTCCCCTTTCCTTCCAACATTTTACCCTCACTTGCAAACTTTCTTTCATCTACTAGAGTTGACATCTTCACTTTGGACAGCTCTAGTGAAAATATATGGTAATGTATGAATGTGATAGTTAACCAGAGTAATTTGGGCCAGTATTTTTTTTTAGATCGGGCACAAAGCTTATTATTTAGTTCCACTAAAAAAAACTATGTATTCACAGCACCTTCACAAAAGGTCTAGCAAATATTGCTTCAAAATGACGACCGGTTAATTTAAACCACGTGATTAATTATGACCCAAACAAGTTCTTTACAATAGTGCACCCACATAGTGGATAAAAATATTTTGCAATACAATTAAATAACCAGAAAATCATTATTACATATTTAAAAATGACAAGTATTTTCTCTTGTCCAAGTAAATACGATGCTTGTATTAAAAGTATTAACCAAAAGTGTATTAATGTAAGCACTATATTACACAATACTACATATAGATAACATTACAAAACAAAGAATAAATGTGTGTTAGTGTTTTTAATTTTATTTGTGCTCTACAATTTTCCTAATATTCCATAATTGTATTTATTACCATTTTTTGTTTTTTGCTCAATGCACTTTATTTCATACAAAAAACAAAAAATTAGGTTAGGATCGGACAAAAAAATATTACAATGAAAAATATATATATTTATTTTGAAAAACACACACATACACAACGATTACTGTTTCCAGCCTGTGGCCAGTTTTTATCCAAACCATATAGTTTCCTCTACTAACTTGCTAGGCCTGTCGTAGCTTTGTATATCTTAAGATCCATCTTAAGACTAGGACAGGCACATCTAGTCCTCGGCTGTTTTTTTATCAACATGAAAGGGTAAACCCACATTTACCAATGATAAATTTTCAGCCATGCCAGTTTGTTTCAGGTAAACACACTTTTAAGAAGATCCCTTTTTGAAAAAGGAAAGCAGAATTTGACATTATTCTACAAAAATTAAAATATTGATTACAGTTTCTATTATATACCCTACAAGGATAATAAAATGGCAGTTGGAATACCAAATTCAATGTTGAGTGGTATTTCATCAACATTTTTATCAATCTGTTTTATATGTACCAAGGAGTGAATCTCTCAAGAAATGCAAGCACATAACAAAGAATGAACACACTGTATACAGAAAATATGTTTTTAAAAACTAAAGCTAAGTAGAAGTTTAAGGGTCGAAATTATACCTACTTTTGGAACTGACCTTTGATTTTGATGAAATTTGGCAATTTTTTCCCACAATATATAAACAATGTACAATAAAAAGAGAAAATAACTCTTTCAGGTTGTCTTCCTTCCCTATCACTTGCCTTACATCACTGTACAGTGTTACTACACTGGCATAATACATTTCTAAACAATTAGTCAATAATTCAGTTTATTTTTACTCCTACAATGATTAATATTTCTAATTGAAGAAATTAGATAAAATATGGACTGCAAAGCTCAAAACACTTTTTTTTAATCTGGAGCTAAAAATTAATGAAGGGAAAATTATGAATTTCTATCTTTCAAGAATAATAGTTATGCAAAATTTCATTACAATTCAAAGTACACCGCATGGCATGGGATGACTCCATAAGGTTTTCGAAAACACATATGATATTCTAAATTTGGTGGTACTATTATTTATTTAACGAGTTGCCTATAAAAATGATAATCTGTAGGACCATAAAACATAGTTTGGATTATAGATGGGTCACTCGAATCTTGACAAGTATTCAAGGTTCAAATCTTTCACCTCATAAACAACGAATATTTTGAATTCAAAAACCTAAGTATCGTATATTGATTGTTTAAAATCGATTCAGGTAATCTGATCACTTAGTGAGAGCTCTCGAGTTTTAAAAATCAAATAACAACTTGATAATCCATTATTTGTTTTTAAATTGATTTTTACTTGTTTAGAGTTTACAATTTTTTATATATATATAAGTAATTTTAAAAATATTAAAACATACTCTTGCCTTATAAAATGGGAATGAACAAATTGTAGTCGAAAATGTGTTTGTGTTTTAATTAGAATGTATTCTCAGAAATCAATATATCGCAAGAATAAAATATATTTGATTTCTAGGTGAAAATAGATAATGAATATATAATAAAACATACTTAGGCATTATTGAGTTCACTATTTCCAATATATGTTTAATTGTTAAGCATGTTTTAGTCTTTGTAAAATATCTGTTTGTATTTTTATTTTTGCTATTTTAATACAATAAAATATCCTTTGATGATTAAAGTTGATCAAAGGATAACTAGGCCTAATCTATTTCATATATTTTTTTAGAAACTTAATTCATTCTAACAACACCTTTAAAAATAACCAAAAGACACTTAAATTTTGATTGATTTGATTTTCAAACAATAATATGAGTTAGGATTGTTAAATTTGGCTGGATTTTAACCTGTATTTTGTGAGGGGTGGTTGGGGTTGATTGAAATAAATCTTAATTCACAGTTTAGGCCTATATTGTGTAATGTAGGTTTTATAAATCATTTAAATTTTGCTAGGATTTGGATTCGAGAAATAGTGGATTCGACCCATCTCTAGTTTAGATCAATGTGGTTTATTATGTTGTTTTTCCAAAATGGTTTTTCACTCTTCCTCTATATAAATGTGGGCACACTTCCTCCTCATTCCTAACTCATTAGCATGATTAGTACATTTGCGTTTAACCTCAAGCGATTGAGAAATATATAGCAGTAAGGAAGAAAGTTTATTGTGCATTCGTTGATCTGGAGAGAAAGTGCATTCGTGTGAATAGGAGTATGTTATTAAAGAGTATTGTGTGGGTGAGTGTATCTTTGAGCAATGGTTTAACAATGGACAAGTGTATGAGGGATGCTTGTGAGGACACGGTTGGTGTATAAACGGACAATGTAAATGTGAGAGTGCTGTTATATGTAGATGGTGCCGTATTATAATGACTGAGAATGAAAGTGACTTGAAGAATGCATTAAATTGTTTAAATGTGGTGACAAGACTGAATAGATCTTCGTATAAATGTCTACAAAACTAAAGAAAAAAGTGTGAATCCATCTCAGAGTAGTTGGATGAATGTGGACTATTACAAAGAAGGAAGTAGTACTAAAAGAGGCAAAGATGACTATATAAAAGTGAGTTAAAGCCAACATTGTTTTATGGATGTGAAGCGCGGGTTTGTCAGGAGAAACACAAGCGCAAGGTGACTATGGATGGATTGTGATATCTAAGAAATGTGTGTGGAAAAACTCATGGACAGTCAGTGATGAATGGGTGCTGAAGGAGTGTGGTTTGAAAGGGTATCCAATAGGTCAATGTGAAAGAAGTATCTTAAGTTTGTGCATGTTGAGAGGATAAGTATGGATTATGTTAAGAAGTAAATGTATGAAGGTAGAGTGTGTAGGTCAATGTGGCTAAGTGTTTTAGACGAATATGTGAAAAAGAGAAATATTTAAGAATCTAAGAATAAAAAAGCATGTATGAATGTTGGAGAAGCAAAGAGTATACAAAGACAAAAAAATGTGAAGAATATTTGAGAGCTATATTAACAGTTTATTGCCTATACCCTGTAAAGAAATGGCATAAGGTATGTAAGTAAATTTATAACCTGAACAGGTGGTAAGATGCTGCTTTAAATATTTTTTTTTAGCTAAGGAACATATTTGATGACCCAAAAGCTGTGCTTTTTGGGCCTCTTCCTTCACCCTTTCTTGCAATGTTTTATACTTACTACTCATATTTAAAGCTTGCAGCAACCCCAACATGAAGAGCTACCTTAAACAATATAGAAGTTGTTCCTGGTGATTAGACCAACAGCTGATAATGTTATCTATCAACCTTATGTTTATAGTTTCATTTCATTAAGAAAAACCTGTTTAGCTTTAACTTTCCTTAAAACTACCAAATGTGCCAAAAATTTAATATTTAATCGCCATTTAACTTGTTTTTAAATGTGCATGGAAGCCTTTCAAACCAATTAGCCGTGTAAGTCTAGGACTTGGTGTGATCACATTTTAAAGACCGCTTAGTGAATAGAAAAAACACTTATGTAAGCAATAGATTTTAATTTCACTTGATTACATTTACATAGATGTATTTTAAAACTTCTTGAAACTCTTCTTGGCGCCGGTGCCTTTAGTCACCTTGAGAACGTTGAATCGCACAGTCTTACTGAGTGGTCGACATTCTCCCACTGTTACCACATCACCAATCTCAACATCCCTAGGGGGGAAATTCAAGTGTAATCACTAAACATTCTCTAGTTGTGGCCTTCAATTTGCCTCAACTACTGATCCAAATAACATCAGAATGACATAACAATCTTTCATACAATATCAGAAGACCGTCGTTTGTTTCATCATCTGCTATTCAACAAACAAAATCCTGCTTACACTCTAATATGTTAGGAAGGTACATTTTCAACTTGAGAAGAAAACAAATTTATCAAGGCTCAAGAGAAAAATGAATATAAATAATTACAGGTGTGGAAAGGATTCCTAATGCTCAGGAAAAAGATGGGAATTCAGGGTAGGGTAGTTCTCAAATAGTTTGACAAGAAATGAAGAGTAGCAGTTACTGCAGACTCTTCACACTTAGTCTCTTTTGTATGTTAATCCTACAAGCACACTTTAAACAAAATATTTGTATTACAAGATAAAAAATGTAAGATGATTTTAAAAGGATAGTTTGTTTAGCACATCTTGCTACCCGTTCGAGTTAAATGATTATATACCAATTATGCTAATGGTTTTAAGGATTATGACGGTTATATATTTATAGGAAGTGTACCCACATATGCATAGAAAACTATTTTGGAGAAACCACTCTGTGAGAATTAGATTATACGGCCACCAAACTGGTCAATAGTTGTAAAAACAAAATTATGGTGCATGAACTAAAATGTCTAAAGCTTGAAAAGAATGAAAAAATTAGATTTCCTATTGTCAAAAGAAAAAAAATATTATATATTCGAGCTCCGAGAGTACTCAGATTTTGAGCCGAGCTCACCATTTAAGCTTGAGATCGAATGTTTTGTAGGCTCGTTATTTCCGAACTACCATTTTATGTTCATAATAATCACTTAAAATGTGATGGTAAACATGGGTTATTTAAACTTATAAATCTTTCGATAGCTTAACAAATTGTTAAAATAAATACAAATGTTCACATTAAAAATGTACTAGAGCTTTAAAACTACTTTCGACCAGTAAACTAATTAAATATTGTCTATTTTTAATTATCTTTGATTGAAGTTGTATTTCCTTGACATAGCAATACAAATAGCTAAACAGATTACTAAATAAGCGAATAATCCTTTTTTTAATATTACATAGTTCCTTTATAAAATAATAGTTTTTGTTAGATTAAAAATTTAACATAAAAATGTACTATATATGGAATGTTTATACTATTTAAAACTTGTATTAATTAATACGTTTAGATTAGAGATGGGCCACTCGAATCTTTGAATCCTGACAAGTATTCGAGATTCAGTGTTTTACTAGATTCAATGATCGAATCTTTCAACTAATAAACAAAGAAAAATATTTTGAATTCAAAAATTACTTAGTTAGGCCTAATTGAAAAGCACAAATTAATCCGTAATATTTATTTTGTCGGACAAAAGAGATAAACATGAATAAAATCTTCTTTAAAAAATAATTGTTAGGTGTGGAAAATCTTACATACCTAGTACCCAACCCTCCCACCTGAATGGGGAAACTTGGATTCTACCGTTTCAGCACATGCTCACTTCTAAGGCTTTCACCTCACAAACAACCTTGTAAATATTTTAATGAACACATTGAAACTCTTCAAAAACCGAAAATCAAAACTAGAATTACAAATAAACTTGAAATAAATAAAACAAATTACAGATTTTTTAAAACAGAAATAAGAACACATTACACACGATATAAAGTCAGCTGTCATGACATATCATGTTTACTCGCCTGAGTGATGATTAAAATAAAGATACCGTTAATTCTTACTAACCAACTGGTTTTAATTATCTACAACTATATAAAGAACCCCAATTTATTGCATACAATCCTTAAGTTAGACATTCTGTTGGGTTTCATAAAAAATAAATTCTGTCAACAGTCAGAAAGTGATAAAACTGTTTATTTATCCTTACCGGTATATCAATTGTTTAAAATTGATTCAGGTAATCTGATCACTTAGTGAGCGCTCTCGAGTTTTAAAAATCAAATAACAACTTGCTAATCCGTTATTTATTTTTAAATTGATTTTAACTTGTTTAGAGTTTACTATTTTTTTAAAATATTTTTTGAAGTAATTTCAAAAATATTAAAACATAGTCCTGCCTTATAAAATGGGAATGAACATATTGTAGTCGAAAATGTGTTTGTTTTAAATAGAATGTACTCTCAGAAATCGATATAGCGCAAGAATCAAATCTAAGTAAAAATAGATAATGGATATATAAGAAAATAAAACATACTTAGGCATTATTGAGTTCACTATTTCCAATATATGTTTAAATGTTAAGCATGTTTTAGTCTTTATTAAAAATATCGGTTTGTATTTTTATTTTTGCTATTTTAATACAATAAAATATCCTTTGATGATGTGTAAAACTGATCAAAGGATAACTAGGCCTAATCTATTTCACACGTTTTTTTTTTTAGAAACTTAACTCATTTTAACAACACCTTTAAAAATAGCTAAAAAAAGACTCAAATTTTGATTGATTTGATTTTCAAACAATAATATGAGTCCAAATTGTTTAATTTGGCTGGATTTTAACCTGTATTTTGCGAGGAGTGGTTGGGGTTTATTAAAATTGAAAGCATGGTTGAAATAAATCTTAATTCACAGTTTAGGCCTATATTGTGTATGTAGATCTATTTGTAAAGCACTAAAATTTATTAACGATTTGCTAGGATTCAAAAATAAACTATAAATTCGGATTCGAGAAATAGTGGATTCAACCCATCTCTAGTTTAGATTCAAAACTAGCACTAGTGTATGTATTCATTTATATAATTATGTTGGTTGGTTAACCTGTGCTGATTAACTTGGCAATAAATATTTTACCAAGCTTACCACTTATGAATAAAAAATGCATATATTATTTCATATTGTTTACTAGAAATATTATTTTGACAGTCTTGTTTTTAATTTTAATTGAACATCAACTTTTACTAGCATTAAAAATTGAATGTAAGATAAATTTCGTAATAAGATCATTTCTAGCACAAGCCCATGCAACTGCCGATAGGGGAATAGAATTGAAACAGAAGACATGATAATACACGAGTATTACACTAAGTACTAATAAACCAAATATGAAATATTTCGAATTTCTTGACAACACTTCAAATGTCTAACTGGTTGTGATTCTTATGTCTACTTATAAGGCAAATAAAGTTACACAAGATTTTAGGGAAATATTAGCTCAGTAAACACTGATTTAATGAGAATTTTTTTATAAGTTTTATTTAAAATGCTCTTTTTTAAGTGTTATTTCTTATTTAAAAACTAATATTTTAATTTTTCCCCCAAAGGTATTTACTATTTATAATAATGAGTGCAATTCTTATTTCAAGGACATTGTTTTTTCATGTATTTTTGAAACCTCAAATTTTAAAGATATATTTATATTTTATGTTTGTTTTGACTGATGACATTTTAAACATACTATTTTACTTTTAAAATAAATATATACTGTTTAACATTTTAAAATTATAAAAATATATTTAAACTCGGGAGCTTTTTGAAATACTTGGCGAGAGTTCGATTTTAATGAAAAAACCCAAGCTCACAGAAACCTAATACATATTAAGGTATATTAATATTTGGAAACTTGCTTCAGTGGCTGCATGGTCTAAGGCGTAACTTTCTCAATAGACTGCCAATGACGGGGATATTGAGGTTCAAATCTCGGTCGGGTGTAACAAGGGTGTTTCTTTCCTAAATTGTTTTCCACTCACCCTCCATGCAAATGTGGGTAAACTTCTTCTAAATATACCCTTCATAATTCCTAAAACTATTCACATAATTAGTACACAAGCATATAACCTGAAGGAGTAGTAAAACGCAATGCTAAAAAAAATTGTAGTTGAGCTATTTTCTTCGCAGAATGTGGATAATCCATTTTCAAGAATGAATGGTTATGTACAAATTGAAATTAAAAAAATTTGGGCTGGCCTCAGCAATAGTGAAACATCCTTGTTGAAAATTTGTAAAGTGAATTTTGAATTCTTCATAAAACTTGGTCTTACTTTTCACATCAACTCCATATAGAATAATTTTTACAATAATATTAACATTTTCTAACCAACACAAGTTCACACACTGGTAAAAAGGAAAAAAGCCAGCAGGGTGAAAAAACTATATTAAAATAATTAATATTAGATTAATTTGATGTCTTGATATAGTTAGTTTATGACTCAGAACACCGAGAAAATAAATAAATAATCAAATTGTGAGTCGAAGCTTGGAACTATACAATGGTGCCAACACAAACTTAACATGTCACAACTAACATTCTATGAATAAAAAAATCCTTAAAATATTGTTACACTTATTTAATTGATGAATATTAAAAGAAGTTCATATTTTAACTATAAATAAGCATTTTATTTAAAAGTTCAAAGTCAATAGCATTTTATTTTTTACTTATATGTATGAAAAAAACCATTAAGAAAAACATAATTTGTGATTAAATAAGTGGTAGAGAATTTTTGAAAAATGAAGATTAAACGATAGTTTAAACCCTAACAATGGACGTAGAGCTTGACATTATTCTACAATATTTACACTTATATTTTGATGGGTTCATGATATCTTCCTGGATTAGTAATAAGACTAAACAGGAAGTTAGCTTCAGTGATGCCAACTTAGGTGCCAGCGAATGTGGGTAGCCACAATTTACACTAATTGATTATCTAATTATGAGGATGTAGGTGTATTTAAAAGAACATAAAGAGTCCCCTCCAGTGAATGTTTCAGACTATAAACAAAGCAAAGCCTAGCTCCGCTACTAATTATCCTATTAACTCCGTTGAAACTTGTGATTATAGAACATTTCTATAGCAATGTTAGGTTAAAAAATGGTGTTTTTTACACTTTGCAATAGGGGAGAGTTGAAATCAGTATTTCCCATTGACATATTGTTATAATATTTACCTAAAGCACGGAGAGAGGTGAACAGACATATTTCGGTGTCGTTTCTCAAATCTGTTGTACTTCCGAATATAATGCAAATAGTCCCGTCGGATGACAATAGTTCTTTGCATCTTCATCTTCTGCACGACTCCCGTCAGGATACGTCCACGGATCGACACGTTACCCGTGAAAGGACATTTTTTGTCTATGTATGTCCCTTCAATAGCCTGTCACAAAGCCAAAATAAAAGATTAGGGAAGACTGCTACACTCATGTCCCGTTATAGTTACCTTGGCGTGTTCTTATGCTCAGTTGCTATAATAAGGATCCTCATATAAATTCAGAAGACCGTCATGATGTCATCACTTGCACAAGATTACACATGCTTCAAATAATCAACCAAAGTTATTAAAAAAAACCTTAAACTAAATTTTAAATATAAATATTATTATTATATTCATGATGTAAGATTTCAAATAGGCCTTCTTTGATTTTTTCAAGCCTACATTAAATACTTACACTCTAAGAGCTGTTTATAGTTATGTTCAAGGGTCAACCAGTCTCTCATGCACTGCTTCAGTGTTCTGAAAGGTTTTGCCGGGCGGATGGCATTAACTAGCTGGGCAAGGGCAGTGTGATATGGTACAATATTTTATGATTTGAGCAACAAACAATAATTTTAGCAGTGTCATTAGAAAGGCCTTGGAGACCAACACTTTTCTTGTTGGGGGATTCCCAAGAATATAAACACGACCCAAAGTCATGCACTAATACCACAACGAAAACCAACCCCAGGTTTATAATATAAACAAATAAATTTGCTCATCGATTATAACATGCTCAAGGTTGTCGCCTGTCCCTTAAATTTGAATACTTTCAGACACTAAGAATACATGCAAACATTATTATTTAAAGATATTTAAATCCGCTCTCCACAGTCAAATATTTCAGTGTGGGTAGTATTTTTGTTTAATGTTTTATATTTGTCATCACTTAGTAAGTAAATTAGTGGTGGACAAAACAAACTCGGCTGTGCATGTGAAATGAGCAGAGCAGTTGTAGTCGGCCAGTTAATTGTCATGAAGATTGTAATGGGTTGAAAATATCAACATATTACTTGGAAATACAATCAGTAAGATGAAGTTGAAATGAAGTCCACCAACACTAGTCTGGAAATTGAATTGGAAAACCAACCTTGATGCAATAGAAAGAGGCACATCAACCCATATTTGAGCACAATGTGTGACTATAGAATTATTTCCTGTGGAGCTTGTCATTCACAAACCGTCACATATGAACAAGTTGAAATTATTAAATGAAAGAAGTGTGTGAAGTTATGAAAGAATCAGTTTTGACCTTGGAAATTACATATTGCCATTAGTTAAAAGTAGTAATTAAACGCTAAAAATGAGTTCCATGAATAGTAAGACTACAATTATAAAAGTTTGTTGGACAAAACACTAAATTACGGCTAAAACCTTACATTTTATAATTATAAATAAAGTCCAAAAATCACTTATTTTAGGTTTCAAATATATATATATATATATATATTAAAGAGTTAAATTTTTAATCAAATTTGGTTTATAGCTATTACTATGCTTACTAGTGGCTAAGCCCATTGTAATTATAAAACAAGCCCAACAACCATAAGCCAGATCATTAATTTACTTCACACTCACCAGTGTGGTACATCTGCCCTTAAGCTTGTTAAGTTTGGGATGGAAAAAAAAGCGATTTGAGCCATTTTTAGATTATATTTAAAGCTAAATACTGTTAAATACTTCTAGTTTGAAATATTTGTACAGCAATGTTATGTATTTAAAATTTAAATTTGACATAAAAATATTAGCTTGGACTTAACATGTGTTTTTCCAAGCACTGAGTATTTCTTCCTGTTCAGACTTATAGATTAAAGCACTGTTTGCACCCTATGACCTTAGATAATTAAATTATGGTGTCCAACCAAACTCTATTTTAAAATTGCCTGACTTTTCCAGGCCATTGGACACCTGTATATAAACTTGTATGCAGTCAATGAAATAACATGCAAAAGAACAAAATATTTACAAATCCTAGGCATTTCAGTCCCTTATAAACTAGCAAGGACAACCAATGCGAGCGGCCTTAAAAAATCATAACCTAGGTATAATATTTCTATACATAACAAATAAAGTGCACTTAAAATGAGCCTGTCAACACCAAAAGCAGTGGAACATGCGTACAAAACAACGACATTTGACAAGTTACACACAATTATATGTAGGAAATGTTACAAGGACTTGACAATTTCTTGCCTCTTCCAAGGTTATTAGACCCAGCGTTGATCAGGCCCATTGGGGAATATCGTAACTCTAGATTTAAATGTTCCGTGACCATACACCAACAAGATTTTACAACACATCTGTTAGGAATATTTCTGGATTATAATAATACTTAGCGCTGCGTCTCACAACCCGTTTGGGTTAGGAATCTGGAAAGATGAATTTAAAGTAAGTGAACTCACATTTGTGTGGAGGAAGAGTGGAAAATCGTTTAGGGAAAACCACCCCCAATTTACTCAAGCAAGATTCGAACCTCGATCTCCCTGCCCTCGGCAGTCTGGCCCAACACAAAAATAGTGTGTTAGCTAACTACGCCAATGAGATGGGTTTTTAGATTATAATTTTATAACTTTTGTTTTAATATTTGCTAACTATAAAATCATTCCAAATTATTAATTTATAGTACTCATTCTAGGATTATAGTTAAAAAATGTGTATTTATAAATTTAGTCCCTGACGGCACCAACCTATCAATTTTGAATTTGCCCATTTGAGTTTAAAATATTTATGTTGGAAAAGTAGACCTTGAGGTACAGTTGATAGTTTAAAACTAGACTTTGATAGTTGAAAACTAGGACTTGAGGTAAAGTTAATAGTTGAAAACTAGACCTTGAGGTAACGTTAGTTGATAACTAGAACTTGAGGTAACATTGATAGTTTATAACTAGAGCTTGAAGTACAGTTGATAGTTGAAAACTAGACCTCAAGAGGATACAAATTTCTGAGCCAATCCTTTGATTATTATTATCATGTCTTACTACCCGTTTGGGTTATACACAATTATGCTAGTGTGTAATGGTAGGGTAATTGTGAGATGAAACGGAGGACCTACAATTTAATGCGGGATCCAAACCAAGGTGAAGGCCTAGCACCTTTGATGATCAACTCCAACTTTCTTTCGAAAGACTATTATTTCTTTATATTTTTTTTCGGCATGTTTCACTGCTCACCCACGTAATTACAATGATACGAGGTGTGGCTACTAAATAACCAGACTCATTTTTTTTTGCCACTTACCTGAAGTCTCATCAACAACCAGCAGTGTTAGATATTGGTCTGTTTTCTCCCTCTACCTTCTAAATTTCAAGGTCGTGTGACCGAAAGTTCAGCCCGTAGCCTTTGTCCGAAGTGGACCATGTATCTAAGCTCCTTCAGAATTATGTTTAGTGTAAAAGGTGAGCAGCGTGTTAAAGTGAAGTATCTTGTAAAACTTGGCAAATCCGCTACAGAAACGTACAATTTGTTAAAGGAAGTTTATGGTGATCAGTGTTTATCTCGTACTCAAGTATTTGATTGGTTTAAAAAATTTAAGGAGGAGAGGAAAGAGATTGAAGAAGATCCGCGCCCCGGCCGTCCTCGCATATCAAAAACAGATGCATGACCAATCCGGTCTATTGTGAGAACGACATCTGAAAGACAGTTTGATCACCATAAGTGGGTTTTATAAGGTTTGTGTCTGTTGCTGAATAAGTCACCATTTACACTTCACTGAATATATGTGAATTGCACATCTTCAACAAATAGAGTAACGCGCATACTAGAAGAATAAGAACTTTGGATCATTTTGAGAAACTATCTCAAGATAATAAATAAACTATTGCTCGAAAACTTTCACAACATTCCAATAACAACTATTTTGATAATTTTCTCAAGTTTTAAGACTAAACTAATTAAAGGCAAAATACATTTATTCTTACGGGTGGTATTACAGAGTCTCATCCTTTTAGAAAAAAGTTGATGTTTAAATATTTACCTTAAGAGAACCTGCTCTAAAAGTTTTAAGAGTCTGAAAGATTAACTTGAAATGAAAAGCAGTTAAAAATGTAACCTGAAGGCACAAACTTCACACTCAAATTTTATTAAATGAGTATTTATAAATACGACAGTATTATATCACCCTAACTTTTAAATAAAGTTGTAAATTTACTATAAATTTTTCAAAGAAAGTATCACTTTTGGGTCATTCCATGTCAATTCAACAAGGTCCTCAACCTCACATTTTTTAATTTTGTTAAAATTTGGTATAGTGAAAGAACCACTCGAGATATATGCCTATGCAAAATTTCATGTCCATATCGTTTTTATTTATGAAGTTATAGAGGTGCAAAATTTGCGATTTCGACCAATTTTGTCACCATCTTGTTAACTTTAACATTGAATATTTCAGTAACCTGGGCACCTAAAGAAGTGATTCAAGTGTTTTTGGAAAGTTCTTGAATAGCTCTTTCATATGAGATTTTAATTGGGTGTTTTAAAAAAAGGATATAAAAAAATCGTTAAAATCAATATTTTGGCGGCCATTTTCTCAAAAACGGGTTTTTTT
>CABEEJ010002024.1:22788-40043 GCA_901482245.1 Timema douglasi
GAACATTTAAGAGGTTTGAAGCCTGGAGAACATTTAAGGGATTTAAAGCCTATGACATGTATGGCGTGGTCTTGGGAACATATGAAGTATGACTTGAACTAGGCAAAGGAGTGAGAAATTTGACGTGGCCCTGGGAAGAGACTTTTGACGTGGCATTGGGAATCCCATATCACAGTGGAAAGGTAGGTGGAACCCTTTTTTACTGAATCTAACATAACTCCTGAACCCATTTTCATCCCATCTTCAAATGTTTCATAGCTACTAAGTAATAGTATATATACAACATATATTTTTTTTGAAGGGGAAAAAAAACCCGTTTTTGAGAAAATGGCCGCCAAAATATTGATTTTAACGATTTTTTTATATCCTTTTTTTAAAACACCCAATTAAAATCTCATATGAAAGAGCTATTCAAGAACTTTCCAAAAACACTTGAATCACTTCTTTAGGTGCCCAGGTTACTGAAATATTCAATGTTAAAGTTAACAAGATGGTGACAAAATTGGTCGAAATCGCAAATTTTGCACTTCTATAACTTCATAAATAAAAACGATATGGACATGAAATTTTACATAGGCATATATCTCGAGTGGTTCTTTCACTATACCAAATTTTAAAAAAATTAAAAAATGTTAGGTTGAAAAGTGCCTCTACATTGGTTGATTTGACATGGAATGCCCCTTTTATCTTGTAAGCTTTTAGTCTAAAAAAGTGCGTAAAAGTGATATTTCCTTTTGACGCTCTCCACCTCCACAGTTAGTGACAACTGAAAGCCATGTTAAAGACATCTGATATTGCCCAATAAACACAAGAGGAAACACCACAGTTAGGACCAGGAGGGACACCAACATCCTCAAGCAAATTTTTACAAATGAAACCACTTCTGCGACATGGCCAGCATCCAATAGATTCCCAACACCAGCAAGATGATAGAGGCAGGGCCCCAGTCACCTCCCGACCGCAAGACTGGAATAAACAAACCTCCAAAGGAGTCTTGAACCCAAGACCAACACTACGATGACGTCGAAGACTCTTCTTCTTTGAACCAGGCTTCCTGTTCAGATTCAAGTGTGACTGCTTTTGAAAGGCTTTCTCTGTCTGCCATTTTGAAACAAAAAAAAGGGGGAAGGGGATATTAGCGTGCATCAAACAGTGCAAGAATGCCCCTAGGTTACACGTACCTCCCTGGGCGTCTTAAACCCCAGACCGACATTACGAATGTAGCGCAGGGACTTCTTTTTCTTGGCACCGAGGCCTTTCTTACGGTTTAAGAATATTGTGGGTTGTTTCTGAAAGGAACGCTCATTCTGAAACACCAAAACATACACTCATACACATAGCACAGCCTAACACCAGGATCGAGCTAAGATTTGTCTACACCCATTACAATATTATAGTCAGGTTGCCATACTCGGCAATACGTTTGAAGTCATGAATCTTTTATCACAGGGCGGCTAACAAACCTCTCTTACTAGCAAATATTTAAAAAAATCTCCAACTTATCCTTTATACAATTTTTTAAAATCTTAAATGGATCACACATTAAAAAATTCCAAAAACACTAGGGCTGGAAGATATGTCATTCACGAGCTAAGTTTACCTGGATGACAGCTTGAAATGTTGCTAGAAGTAATTCCTAATATATCACTACGCCAAAAGCTGACATCTATCACTTTGGATGACTGTAATGAAAACAGATGGTAATATA
The DNA here is from genome assembly GCA_901482245.1 of Timema douglasi. Classification (NCBI taxonomy): domain Eukaryota; kingdom Metazoa; phylum Arthropoda; class Insecta; order Phasmatodea; family Timematidae; genus Timema; species Timema douglasi. The sequence goes on from CABEEJ010002024.1 coordinate 24,497, forward strand.
TTAATGTGATAGTTAACCAGAGTAATTTAGGCCAATATTATTTATATATTTATTTGAGGTCGGACACAAAAGTTTATTTATAGTTTTCTTCCACTTAAAAAATATTCACACCACTTTCACAAAAACTTCTAACGGACATAGCTTCAAAATGGCATCTGAAGAATATAAACCATATGATTGAACGGTAAACAAGTTTTTTACAATGATGCAGACATGCAGTTGATGAAAGTATTTTATTCAGTTAAATATTTCAAAATACAATAAAATAATCATAAAATAATTTATTGTATGTAAAAAAAAGACAAGAATTTTCTCTTTTGCAAGTAAATACGATGCCTGTATTAAAAGGTATTGATGTGTGCACTATATTAAATATAATCAGTAACGTTCCAAAACGAAAAATAAGTACTTTTTATTTTGTTTAAAATATTGTTTTGAGTTGGATAAAAAGAAATTATTAAAAAAAAATAATGAAATAGTATGAGAAAACTTAAGTTTACGTTATTTTAAATGTAATATATAAAAGGTGATTAAAGATCTTTACATTTATAACAAAACTGTGATCTTTTACAAGTGTTGGCAACCCAAAACCTAAACATATGATTTTCGAACTGTCATCCAGGTAAAAACCCTATCGTGAACGGAATATACTAAACATCACCATTTTAAGTTATTTTCCAGTACCCCTACTAAATGTTTCAGGAACTGTGCTGTGTAAATATAGTATAACATAAGCCCTGCATCACATTGTGAGCATCATTACAGTTGTTAAGTTTTATTTTTGATCATGGTCATTATACTTACTTTCCCCTCCACAAAGTCATGTCACGGGCTCAATTACTCCCGAGGTAATTCTGTATTATGTACTAATTAATGAACAGCACTTATGGGTATTATTGGGAGGACAACTTAGTGCAGGGAAATGTGCAAAGCCAACACTTCTTTATTCGGTTTTTATTCTTATTTAAAGAATTTATTGAGATATTTTAGGTAAGGGGCTTTACAGTATCAAAAAGTAAAATAAGAGGTTATGGTACTACTATTACTAATACTATGATGACCTAAAAAATGTGACAATATTATATGTGAATCCTAGAGTTGGAAGTGTTACAGATACCAGTAGGTATTTTAATCAAGTCAGCAAAATTATATTGATCATAGACCTAATTACTTTTAGAGATTTTTGTCTTATTTAATTCTTTATTTGGTTTGTCAAAAGAGCCTAGTGGCTCATACATATGTAAACATTCTAGTATCGATATGGATCGAAATCAATTAGTGTGTGTGTGTGTGTGTATATATATATACACACACACACACACACACGTATGCAAATACAAATCCTAATTTGGTAAACTGATAACAGCAAAAATAGTTCAAATCCACACAATTCACAAACAGTAAGTCCCTTGGTGCAGTATTATATATTGATTTATTCTTTAAAAAAACCTGTGGCTCGTACATACAAATACATAAAATTTAGTCTATATTTCTTAAATTCTCTTTTAAACCTATTTAAGTTTAGGTTTTTATTTTTAATTTCTTTTGGTATTTTGCTAGACATATTTGGTAACTCCCCCCTTTTCTTCCTCCAAATTTTAAATCGTTACCACAGTATCAAAAAAGATGATTTCCTTTAATTCTAATATTCCCAAGATCTTATTGCTGCATTTTGCTACCTTCAGTGGCATAAAATTACTTTTGAAAGTATTCCCTCAGACCACATATAAGGACAGATGCGAGTGAATCAAAGCAAAATATATAAGCTTTAGTACGTGCGGGGGTAAATTTATATGAAAGGTTATTTAGTATCGCAACTGGAGCTCTAATTTTTTTTGGTGAGGTGTTATATATTTGGTTGACAAGAAAGTGTATCTAATTTTCTTAAATAAATATATAGGTTAGTGAATGGTGTTTCAGGTACGATAAATGTCTATCATTATCATCAGAAGACCGTCGTAGGTTTCATCATTAACACCTTGCCGTTCTATATAACAAGTTAAAATACGTTATAGTAACTTTCTAAGCTTATACAAGCCTAACACGTGTTGTTTATTAAATCCCATCTCAAGCTCTTTAATTCTTAATTGGATCATAAAAACAATACTGAATTATGATTAGCAATATAATCATGTAAAACACGAAATTAATGATAAAACTAAAAAGAATGACTCCAACAATACTGATATAAAATATTTAACAAATAGCATTACCTGGTCAGCCATTTTACACGCATTCGAAGAAACCGGAAATCTCTGGAATGGTCCAACTCGCAGTTCGCTCTCGTCATACAAAAACAAATGATACTAACATTTCCTTTTTATAAAATTATTTCTACGTTGTTCCATTTCAATATATAAAAATAAAACTAATCTTAGATTCAAATAAATATTTTTAGTTGTACTAAAAATAAAATTTTAACAATTTTTTTAAATGAATTAATAACTTTGGGAATTAAGGTTGAAGAAAGGAATTTGTTTTAGATACGTTACTATATCCGATTTCTGTAGACCAGCTGTAAGTCGTGTACCCATTTCGTCAATTATCTGTTACTAAAAATAAATTGGAAAAGTTTCTTACAACATATTCTTGGATTTCTTTGTGGCAGGCGACTTTGATTCAAAATTTAATATGCCTGGTAGAATACCGTTACCTTTCCAAGTATTGGGAAAGAAACGAGTAGAACAAGTCACTCAATGGTAAGCCTATCTTGATAATTCTCGAATCCTAATTTAGAAACTTTCTTTTGGCTAAGAACTTGGTTTACTTAGAAATAAATTAATGTGAAAATATATTGATATTTTTAAGTCAAAACATTTTTTTTTAGCGAATCGGTAAAAAAACACTTCTCTAAATATCTTACAATAAGTATTTGGATTCGATAATTTTATCTAGGCCTGAAAACTTAACATAAAAATGTAGGCTGAGCTAGTGAATCACTATTTGATAACATGTATTGTTAAAACTATTAACTAATCCAACATATTTACTAAATTACTCGTTAAACTGTCAAACATTATTTAAGAAATAGTCCTTTTTAGATCCTATCTACCTTTCTAAAATTTGGTTTAATAGGGAGAGTTTGCAAATTTTTCCCATATCAAGTTATTTCACTCGCTGGACTGGACACATCATCTCCGAAATAAAATGTAATAAGTTATTCAATAACTATTCTATAGAAAATTTTATCTTTAAAACTCGGTTATTTAAATGTGCTAATACTTTTTATACATAAAGTCAAACCTACAGCTTGAAGGAAGCATTTTAAATCAAACAGCCTAAATATATATATATATATATATATATTTAAAACATAAGGGAAAGTTTGACAGCAGTGAAGGGTCAACAGTCAACTTCCAAGAATATGACAGTGGACATAAAAGTTTGGGGAAGCCATCTTTCCTGATGGAAAGTACTTTGTGATAGGAATTTATTTTTTTATCCAAGAATTATAAATTGGCCGGTGTTCAAGGTTAGGTTGACATAAATCTGAAATGTTTGTTTAAATAGTGTTGATTTGTTTTATAGATAGATTTACTTTAAATAGCGTATAACCCGAACGGGTAGTAAGACGCGGTGCTAATAATAATAATAATAATACTTTAAATATTTTTAAAGCTAGTACTAATGACTTCATTTTGCATTCTACTCCCCAAATCTTTAAAAACCGAAGCGTATAACCCGAACGGGTAGTAAGACGCGGTGCTAAATAATATTATTATTTAAAAACCCAGAGGACAAATTAAAAGAGCAATGAGATGACTTTTAATTTAAAAAAGAAAACTTTACCAAAAGTAATATTATTTTCCTAAGCCCTGCTACCTCATGCAATAGTTAACACAGCTTACATGATATGTTGCCAACACTCATGTTAAACCATTTTTATGGCGAGTTTAAAATAACCAACAAACTTTTTTTTTGGTTGTAACTTCTAGAACACAATTGTTTGTTTTGGACTGTTTTTAAACATTTCCTTGTCTGTGGAGCGCCCCTGGCAATTTTTATTTTAAGACTCGACCACTCCTCAGGAATGAATTGAACGACCAGCACTGAATGATGGATAACAAGAGCCCAACAGATGATGTCCTTGTGCCAAAGTCGCCTGACGCCGAGATGAAAGTGGAGTCAGATGTCTGCCCTACCGTCAAGGATGTCTCGCCACGGAGGTATTCAAGGGACGAGCTCTTATCGATTCGCTGTCTCCCGCTGTGCAATAAACAGCTGGACGCAGTCTTCAACAACGCAGTTGCTTGTGGTCTTTGGGAGCCCCAGAATTGGCGCAATGACTCTGAGAATGCAGCAGAACAAGACGATATTGTGCTGAGTCCTCAACGACGCAGCTTCATCGCTGGCTGTCACATCCAAGCTCCTACCAAGCGCAGCGGCAGCCCCAGAGACAGGCCTCTGCGACATGTCGGCAGTGGTCGCATCGTATCGTGGGGGGTACAGGATCAATCCAACACGCTGGTGGGTCATTTGCAGCAAGTAAAAAAAGGGGACAACAGTGGTTCTCTTACATCACGACATCTTCACATCGAGAAAAAGGATGGAGGGAGGGTGTTGAAGAGACGTAACATATCACGTCGCAAAATATCTAACGAGGAAGAGCCAGAATGGTTTTCAGGGGGGCCTTTGTCCCGTCACGATACAATTGAACTACAAGGTTTCAAGGACAGTCTGGTTGAGCGAGATGGGGAAAATGCTCTTAAAAATATCTCCCCTAAACTAAACAAAACACACTCAACTTCCATTACTGAGAATGTAAGGAGTACAGACACTTACAAGACTACAGAGACACAGACTGATGACACACAAATCTCCAACAACGAAAGACCTGAAATAATCCCGAGTCCTGTTTCTGTCCAGGAGAACCCAGCAATTCAACATTCGTCGGCCTGGAATTCAACAAGTTCTGTTGGGCCAGATACATGTCATGAAAGATTCTCCCTGATGCAACATTCTAACGATCCATCACCGTTATTGAATGCCAACAAAGACGAAGAACCTGAAACATCGACTAACCTGCGGGCTTCCCTCACAGAATTCAGCCTCGAGGAGTTCTTGAGCGCAGATGCATTACCAGACCTTCTGTCCAGCAGCCGCATCAACATAGGCTCCAAGTTTAGCCGCTGGTTCAAGCCTCAAAGCCCCGTCGATCAGAAAAAGGATGAACCAGTTCCAACCTTGTCCGGTCCATGCAGTTCCGAGGGGATGAAACCAGCCACTCTCCTGTTAGAGATGTTGCACCGAGGACAGCCTCTTGGCCACATTTACAGTGTGGAGGAGGTGGAAGCGACAGTGAATGCTCGGAATTTCTCAACTCAAAGAAATGATAAAGATGATGTAACCACTTTTAAAAACCTTCTCTCTCGAATGTCGTTAAAGTCCGCCACACCCCCTTCTGATCCTCAGTCGCTCAGTGTTTTGCAGATGCTTCAAAAGTCTTGGAAAGTAGACAACGGCGGTAGTGACACAGTAGCCAACCGCGATGTAAGAATGAGTGGTCAGCCTGCTAGGATCAAAGCTACTCCTACCTCACGAGAAATGATAGATGTTCATCGTCTGGAGATGACAAGCAGTGTTCCGACACACCTCCCTAAGCCGAAAGCGCTCTCCCCCGCTGCTGTCACTAGTCTGGTGTCCACTCAGACACGAACCTCTCTTGTGCACTCACTTGGTCAACAATCTGTGCTCGCTCCAATCCACAAGACCAAGGCGGAGGTCGGCCAACGAGAGAGCAGCCAGGAGATTAACCAAAGCACTTTACTGAGAGTGGCAGATGTTGCAAGTAAACGAACATATCTCTCACCTACCTTCACACCCACGGTGGTGCTGAGGAAGATGGCCGCTGAGGCGAAGCCCTTTAATGAGCAAACAAAAGCTGAGCATCATCGGCTTGTAACACACTCCGTTGGTGTGATGCCTCAGCTCCACCTTGGCGCTGCACAGTACGTCGGAGCCCCTAGATGGACCAGACCGGATCACCAAGGACGAGTCATGGAGGCACACAGTGCCCAGTACATACCTCCAGTGGGGGACTACCGGCAGCACCCTTCCTATCTGTCTCAGCTGTCCCACCAGCTGTCCTCAAGACAGAGCCCTGTGCAAGAGGGCTACAGGAGGTCTCCTGTCAATTTGGCCCCTGTCCCGAGTTCGGTGAATGTGGAACAGCAGCATTTCAACGCCTTGCTCATGTCTCGACTCGGCCAGGGGGCAGCAACCTTGCAAAACTCTTTGGGAGTGCCCCATACTAAACCAAGCTTACAGATGGTCCCAGGAAATTACCGTAATGTACCCCAGCAATATCAGATGCTTCCTCCCAATCAATATAACATGCTGCGACAGACGTGGCCCAACTAGACACCCCCAGTTGGGGACACTAAATATAGTGAAATATTTTGTCATCATTTGGTTTAAAACGTTGCCCACTGAGAAGGGAATTGTTTTGTTTTTTTGTATTGAAATCTAACTTTGTGTTTACAAAGTGAAACTGTCATATATCCCCGCCTGGGATTCTTGTGAAATTATTTCCGTTTATGAGACGGTGTTAGAATCTCAATCAAGTTATGGTACCTTTTCCATGTCAGCACATAAACAGTTTGTTTTTATGATAATTAGAATTACGTTGGTCTTTAGTTTGAACAACTCAACATCAGATTTATATTTGCTATTCTTTACCTTTCTAAAACCGTGTGCAATATTAAATTTTATTTTATTTTATTTTAAATGTACAACTGTATTTGTGTATATTTAGTTCATTAAGGTTTCTTTAAACGGTTGGCCTAAATACTTTTCAAATAAATGTTTACTTAATTTGGAGTGTTATATAAAAGTATGTAACCACAATTTTTGTTGAAACATTTGGCCTGCAAGAGCAATGAAAAACAAAAGTTTGTACTATTAATTACACTTTTGTATGACTGTGAATGAATTCAATATGTTAGGAAAATGTGATAATTATAGAACTTGCATTTATTGTGTTAGTTAAACATTATCATAGCCTACAAGTGAGTATAAAAAAGTAATGAAGATGTTGCTGACATTTTTTTTTTNAAATGTGCTCTTAAACCATTATTATTTGTAGTTTTGGTTAGACTTCCTTCTGTTAATCCAAAAGAGTTTTGGTGCTTATTTTTTGGGTAATCTCAAGTTTATTGTTTATAAACTCTGCAGATTTATATTGTTACTTCCGAGCACACTTGGTAACTAGTGTACACTAGTACTATCTTTTATTTTCAGAAGAATCGAGACTATCAATAGTTGTCAAGTTTTAAGAGCCCTTTCAAGTTTAGTTTGAAATAATATAAAATTAATTTAGTTTTTATTTGGTTTGTTAAGATGTATACAAAAGCTACCTACTTTGTTTTGATAATCTATTTAATTTTCTTTTGAAAATTTAAAAATAATATTCCAACGATTAATGTGAATAAAACTTGAACAACTTCATAAGAGAGATGTAGTTTATTCAGAGATAAATAATAGTTAATGCACCTCTGTACAAGTATGAATAAATTAAATAGATGTACACAAATTGTTTGTAAACTATTTATTCAGATGAATGCAACATTGGGATTTATGCAGAATAGAGAAACATTAGAGGTTCACATTTCTCTAAAACCTCGGACCAGCCGAATGTGTCGCAGTGAAGTTGAACTCCTGGAAAACAGGAAAAACTAGATTCTGTGCATCGCGAGGAGTTGGGGCCAATAGTATTTTTATATTTATATTTATAAACATAGAATAGTGTAATACTTTGTGATATATTAGTTTTATCTCCAATCCATGGTGATTTAAATCACAACAATCTGCCAACATAAACGGTTTCTCCACAAAATGTTAAGTATTGACGATTGCATTACAGAATGGCAACATTGTTAGATTTTTTGGCTATATAATATCTTCCTAATTTGATAAAGAAAGGGACGTAATCAGATTTAGAAAATCAAATCATATTTTAAGACTTGGTAGTTGTTTTTTTTAACTTCCCAAACTCAGGAATGTTTTAAAACAAATTACATTACAGTAAATGATGACAAACTCTGCATAATTACTTACCTGCTCATACTAAGGCACAATGAGCTCAAAAGCTCATTGCAGCACTTATGGAAGTATGCCCCTTATTCCTATATTGAGATAGTACTGCTGAACTTGGAGGGCAAAGGCTAAGAAGTTACACGAGTACAAAATATATGGCTAAGAAAATATAAAGATTTTTAAAATATGATAGTTATTTTTTGCACTGCACCTTAACACCTGCCAGGGCCATACATATTTAGTTTAACCAATGGGTAAAGATGAAGGTGGAATAGGAAATGAATCCGCATTTGTGTTGAAGAAACGAAGAAACCACTTTAATACATGTGTCTGGGGTTTGAACCCTAGCCTTATCATCGAGCTACAAGAGCAGACATTTTGTGTTTGTCCACTGTTTAATGTAAATCTCACTGCCAGTGATATAAAGTCACTTATCATGGAAAAACCAACATTGAACGTTAACTGTGGTGAACTTATGAAAAGCGAGCAACAAATCTAGTTTCCTCTATGTAGCAATGGGACGAGAGGAAAGTTGACTTGCTACAATCGAGTGCAAATAACTTTGCAGCCTTTTCTCATTGGTTTTATTTGATCTGTTTAATGAAGGTGAGGGGGTATTGGCAAGTAGACATTGTATCAAGACAAGTGGCTTGCACTCCCGACACCTTAGACTGTGTACAGGTATCCAGATACTCAGTTTTCTGTGAGTTCTTCTAAAGGGAATAGATAACATGTTGAGTGATAAATGTGCATATTTACCCCTTTAGTGTGAATGTAAGATACTAGGAGACACATGGACAGTGAATGTAAGAGAGACTAGGAGACACATGGACAGTGAATGTAAGAAAGACTAGGAGAGAATGTCAGCTGTCATGAGGAGAAATATGAACAGGGAAAGTAAGGAGGGACAAGGAGAGAATGTTAGCTGTCATGAGGAAAAACAAAATTAGGAATCAAGTTATCCGGGAAAGAGTAGGAGCACAAGAAGTACATGGAATAGTAGAAGCAAAACTGAGATGGTATGGGCTTGTAATGAGGATGGAGGAGGAGGAAGATAAAGTATATAGGGGAAAGACTGCAAGGGAAACCAAGAAAGTGATGGGGTAGATAAAGTGTGGAAGTGAGAGAAGAATGGTGGAAGGAAAGGGGACGATGGAGACATTTTACTAGAACTCCACTACAGGATGGAAACAGTTTATTGGCTGTGCATGTAGTTCAATTTTCATAGGAAGGGGCTTTTAGAAAATACATAATTTTACAGCTAACACGATAACATTTTACCATGTTATTGTTAGTTTGTAGGTAATATCTAGCAGAAGTAAAAGCTGCAGATCATATTACTCGAGTGAAAAGTTCTAATGCACTGTTATAGCTGTCGGACAAGGTCCATCCTATTAAGATTTGACTGTAAAGAGTTGTCTCAATCTAAACTAACAAATACCAGTGCTAGCCCAGTTCCAGAATAGCATTATCCTAATTAGGGTTGGGTCTATTATCTTCCAGGTTACCAACAGCTACAGCGTACGGGGTGACGGCTGGCAGTGCTCTGCTCTACTTCACAGACTGGAAACTGATCCTACAATATCTTCCTTTTTACAACGGCAAGTTCAAAGCTGAAGAAGACTAATCAAGTTTTTACACATTTGTGATAGTGGAAGATCAGAATTATTCTACATGAAAATAGAGGACCGTTTCATAATTAATTTTTCTGGATGTCTAGTCAGTCATTTTAGTGGAATTATCATTTTACATACTTTGCAGTTTCATTTTTTACCCTTGAATATTGATTTATATGAATTCATCTATAATGTATTGGCTGCAGGACTGTAAAACTTTCTTTAATCATGTATATTTATTATAACCTGTAAAGTTAAACAATAAATCTGTAAAAAAAAAAAAGTTTGATTCAAGCATTTTTTTGAAACCATTTTCCTTGCAATGTTACCAGTAGGCCTACTCAATTAAACTTAGCTCATCATTGAAGATTTATCTAATTATTAAATACTAATAATAAGTGTGGTGGTTATAGTTTCAATTAAAACTCTAATGGAAATGAAATAGCTTAATGATTAGATGATTTACTAGTCTGACACCCATGCTCATTTGATAGCATGTCTGTCTACTGAGCTACAGGTCCTGGGTTCTATTCTTATCATTGCTGGAATGTTGGTTTACCCTTTAATAATGATTAATTAACAGTCAGGGGCTGGCTGTTGTGTCTGTTCTAGATTTAAGTTAGTTTTTATAATTTGTGCGCCGATATAATCAATTCCGAAAGTGCATGTTAAATACTTAGAATAAATTTTAAAAAATAATTGAATGAGATAGTTTTGAAATTAAAGAGGAAGTTTGTCAATACAAACACTGTAATCCCCTTTCAATTGTTTTGCCAATAATTTGAAATTCAAGTTATACATGTTTTGGCCACCATGATACACATTAAATTATTCATCCCATTATTAGTCTTAATAAAGTGATTTTTTATGAGCTACCTGGTTTACTCAAATATTGACTGTGCTAGTCAAATTAATTAAAACAAGAATGGTTTGAGTTGTGCTTTTAATTACAGAAAATCGTTTTAAGGTGGACCCTAAAATAAACAATTTATTAAGACATATTATTGGGGAAATTACTGTATAATTCTTCTATTATGACTATAGGCTCGCATTAAGACCGATTATTGTCCGCGATTAATTCTGATATAAGTTGGAAAAAAGCTTTGGAGTGCTTTGGAAAACTTGCACAATACTCTCGCTGTATATCACATAATGCTACTAATTACTTTCTTTGCGCTAAGCCCCTCTTGGCATAAAGGTGAAATGGGTTGTAAGTATTATCAAGTGAACTTGAAAACAATTTAAACACATTTAATAATAAATTATTACTAAACAAATTGTAAAACTTTATTTTCCATTAGACTATGGTAATATTTACAATGAAAGTTAAACCAATTCTCAGCAGGTAGGCCTACAGTTATGTTAATAACAAGACTATACAGGTAGGTTTGCGTGTGGTGAATATTGAGCCCCTATAAGAGCTATCGCTAAAAACAATAAAATGAATGACTAGCTGCAATCATCACTCTTGATTTGCTTTCTTCTGTTCGATATTGAACAACTCTTCCGCCCATGCTTGCGACTGCTCTAGTCTGCGCTTCTTTTGTGCAGGCGCAATAAAGAAGCGGTATCCAATGATGACTGTGGTCGTGGCAAGCACTCCCATCATACCCAATACTAATGGTTGACCTTTGAATTTTTTCAAAAACCCAAATGGTGATTTAGTTCGTTCGCTCATTTTGAAAATTGCCTGAAACATTAGTTAAATTATATTGACAGGAAGTATCTTAAATAAAAAGGAATTTATCTGAAAAATAACAATGAGATTATTAATCGTTAGTTATGTTATTCAAATAAATCTGTGCCGAGACTGAGGATTGAACCCTGGCCACCAGCACAGAAGTCCGACACCTTACTCCTAAACGCACCGTTAGTTATGTTAAAACACTGTACAGTCTGTTTATCATGCAAGTTTACAGTCCAACCTTATTGGACTTAACTATGACCCTATCATCTACTGCACCATAGTATAACCTGTCAAGGTAAGCTTATTATCTTCCAGGGTAAACAAAGTTTACACTCGCCTATAATATGGATGATTGTTTACACCAATCAGGTTTTATTTAAATTCTTTTAAGAGTGGTTATAACTACTTTAGACAATGTCCTGGCTACACTTTTTTTTTCCCCCAAAATGAAACAATTTTATAAACGGTTTTAAATTCCCTTAACAAGTTTAGCAAAATGTTTAGTCAAATTGTGAAATAAAAAAGATTCTTCTTTAATTATCACATACTTTTGATTTAAGTTGTCAATAGCTCTATATTGTAGTAATAAAAAAAATATGGCCACCTGCTTTTATTATATGAAGCAAAGTTATTTGTCTTTTTGTTTTAAATTTTGTTCTTTTGACTCAACCGAGTACTTCTGAAGAAGAGGTTTCCAGATGTAAACTCCGCCTACGAATCCCACAATCGAAACAACCAATAATTGTGTTGTGGTAACGCCTCTTGGGCGTCTAATTCGCATATTTATAACACTTCATAAATACAAAAGAAAGCCTAATGTATTTATTACTGAAAATCAAAAAATTAATGCAAGACACAAGAATAATGATGGCGTCTGCTAAAACAGGTTTGCCAACATAAATAAATACAACAAAAAGAAAATAATATTTTATTTGTAAAATTATAATGGTTAATTCCCTGCAAAAAAAGTTTTAGCTATCAAAATCCAACACTCCAAAAAATATATATTTATATTATAAAAGTGTACATACTTCTTTTTATTGAATTGTCAGGTAACAGAAGTGGTTTTATCAATTTGGTTCCGAGATGTACGGTTAAAACAGCGATTATGAATATTTTAGCTGCTTTAACTCTTTTCTGCCATTGTGACATTATCGATACAAGTAGAGAATCTTGAAAGAATCATACTATAATAATTTGACTGGTCACAACCGACCTAAACATAAAAAAAAAATTATGAACCATAGATAGGGTATTCACTCTTCATAGATGCGAGAGATATGAACCATCAGGCTTGGACAAAGGAATATATAGCAAATCATGGGGGCATAAGTCATGGTTAACTCTTCTTCTTCTTTCTTCGATGGCATTGAACATATTGACTTAAAACAGCCAGGAACACTAATATGCGATTCAATTCCGATTATATTTTGTTGGTATCAATCGTCCAATCCAGTTCTAAACCACAAACCTAGCCCTAACTAAGTGTTAATTTCGTTTACAGGATAAACGGGGAAAAATTTGTCCGTACCTACACTGACATATTTATATTTAGAAGGAAATTAAACTGCCGCATTTACAAAGTAACGTTGTCTGAGTTTAACACATTAACTAAAGAAAAGTTTGTAATATAGTTACGAATTCAATTACCCCACGCCAATTGATATACAGATTAAGTGATAAATAAATGTTCTAATGTTTCAAGAACGTGGCATACCACACAATGTGAAGATGGAAACTTGAGCTTCAAATAAAGTCGGTCTTTAATGTAGGCGTACCCAAGCAGAAGGTGTATTAAAGTACAAATAAACTTACAGGTGCCCTTAACTGCCAAAAATCACGTTGTAGCTAATTTTGTACCACAAACCTCGTGATACCATTTTGCCTTCATTCGCCCCATATTTCCTCAATCCTGAATTTTATTCTCGGAATAAAAATCATTATGTGGTAGTGGGATCGCCTGTACAACAAAAAGTAAATTTACACTAGATGCCAGTCTATCCACCCTCTCGTTACCCATGATACCCACGTGACTAGGAATGCATTTAAACCCCAATGAGTAACCTCGAGCTTGGAGAGCGATGATTTCGTCAATTATTTGAATTACTGTATTAATGTTGTGATGGATTACAAACCACGTAAGACTCCAAAGTGTTGAAGAAGTTGCATATCATCACTACTAGCTGAGGACATAAAGATAAGACATAGTTCAATGCCTACAAAAAAAAAAATTCCGCTGTAAATATTGACGAGTTGGAATGTACCTAGTCTATATGCTTAACTATTGCTAATACTACCGTCGTAAAAAGCCACACCCACAATAACTGGCTCTCTTCCCCTCCTCGCACCGTATGTAAATATACACCTGTATGTACTCCAACTTTACTTTATATATCTTACTGCAGTGGTTCTCAAACTGGGAAACGCGGGCATCTTTTAGGGGGTACGTGAGCAGCTCTCAAGGAAAAATTGGCAAAATAACAGGGGACTTAGGGAAAACCCTAATTGTTGCCAATTACCGTTATCTAGTTATTTCCAACCCTATTTACCCCGTATTTGCTCTCGGTTGGAGGCCGATTTCTGAGAATTTTCAACCCTCTACCTAACACCCTCTACATTAGCAGTTTATTATGCCTTTCTCAACAACATATATCTGTTTAAGTGGTTTTTCATCCATGGTGTACCTAAAAAATAAGTACCACAATAGGCTAAATTTAGAGCCGGACCTCCACTTGAAAGTTTCAACTGGACAACCAGACATCAAAAATTGTGCCAAGCCATGCAGCCATACTTCTCTCATTGAAAAACTTCGGGATTCATAGTTTATCAGTTCCATAATTACAATTAAAAAATTTGATTTGAAAATATTGTGTTTATGTTTACTTTTTTTCTTTATTTTTGAACGAATTTGTGAAGAAAATTTATACAACTTTTTACAGTAGAATTATGTTTTTTTAACTGGCTATAATGATTCTCAATAAGAGATAATGTTAAGGCTATAGTTCTATAACTAGCTTTGTCACATTTGACATATTTTGATTACGTATATTTTTTCCCATTAGATTATATAGATCAATAATTTATCAAGTGTTAATATTTTTAAAGCCTGTCATTTGGATTTTTTTTTATCTTGGGGGTACATTAAACTTTAAGTCATGACCAAGGAGTACAATCCAAAAATGTTTGAGAGCCACTGCATTTAACTTCTGCTTGATAGGAATAATAACGCTTTTTATTCCTGTTTCAGTAATAGATAACACCACTGGCACGTCCAAACTGGCGTCATGCCCTCCAGTGATACAATGGACAGGATAAGGAAGACAGAAAAACACAATGAAGCATATCATTAAAATCCAAAAATCTATCCACCAAAGCTGGGCATATTTTGTTTAACCAATATTATTTAGTCTTATCCTAATTTGTAAGGATACGAAGTCTGTACCGCAAGGAATTCGAGGTTGAACAATATTTAATAAAAAAAACTTGTCGCCAAAGGTCAGCGTCTAAGAAATAAAGGAAGCTCCAATTTTTCAGTGAGGAGAGCGTTGTTTGGTGAAGTAATACAAGCTTCCAAAACAATCTTACTGCCGCGTATTAGATTTTGTACAACTTTGTTGGTGTGGACCGTGATGCAGTGTGATATTAAAACACCCATAGGTCCTCTAATCAAGAGCGTAACATTGCACAGTAGAGTCTAGATCAGGGGTTTCCAACTTGTAAGGGCTCGAGGGCCACAGTGGAAGCCTTAGGCATGATTGCGGGCCGCACTTTAATAATAGGCCAATTTTCGTATAACTCTGCAAATAGAACAGAGGTACCAGTATGAAATAATATGTATTGTTTTATTGAAACAAAGGCTTAATCATTTTATTTGCTTAAAACACTATTTTACAATCGCATAAAAGAGTGAAATTAAAAATAAACAAAAACTATTATACCAAAAGCAATTGAATTTCGAAGAAGAGCAATAATATGTTTATTTGACTTAATATTTGACAAATGGCACCAAAAAAAAAACTAATCCAAAGTCAAACTGAAATTAATAATATATTCAAAATAAAACTTAAAAAAGGACAATTTAGTGGGAGTATTGTGATCGATCAGCTGCCTCTACCAATGAACGAATGTCCACCTCCAGCTCTGTTGTTGCTAATCTCAAAAGATGCAGCAAGGAAGAATCTGCAAGTCGACTTCTGTACTGATTTTTAAT
>CABEEJ010002024.1:42885-59440 GCA_901482245.1 Timema douglasi
AAATAATGAATTAAAATAAGTAACAAAATAGAAAAAATAGAAATAAACCTTAATATATTATTTACAATGCGTTGATGATCCTCATCATCCTATAGTCTAATCTAAAGTGTGTTTATATAATAATTGATTAAATATTTTCTAGCATCTTATAGGTTTATTTGCTTCTAATAGATGTATAGCTCATCTACTATTATATGTACGGTATTTAAAATAAAATAACACTACAATAATATAATATATGACCTGCTTTCCAAACGTTTTCTAAACAAATCACCATTATGTTATGTTCATTTTTAATCTCACATAAATTTTAATTGTAGTGAAATAGATCACTAAATAAATTACACAATTACAAGAGTTTCTCATAGTACGTAAAATAAGTTAATATTGGTATTCAAGTTTAACATAATGTTTGTTGGACCACTAATTTTGCCCAAATTACATAACATTTCACTATAAAATACTAAATAACATATTTTATTTCTCTATTTTTCAATTGTATTAAACTTCTTAAAACGCATACTTTTGTATTGACTGTACATTAGTCAGGCAACACGAAACCCGGAGATTAGGTAGCTGATGTCAATAATGTCAATGTCAGTGCCGACAAAAAGAGCTTATGTTAAGTCTTTAAGTATCGAATTCCATTGCAAGCCACCAAACTTCCAAGTAATTAGTTCTCCTTTCAAGTTCCAACCGACAACCGAATGTCATGGGATTATTCGAGTAAATACCCAGTACTCAGAAATACTCCATACTCCTACTCGATACTCGATTGTACTCAGACAACAGCTAAATACTAACAGTGAAAAATCACTGGTATAAATCACCGATATTTTAAAATCACAGTCACTGTATTCACTGATATCGTAAAATAACTTTTTCCCATCTCTAATGAATATTAATAAATTTTTTGAAGAGCTATGAAATATTTTTCCCAACTTTTCTTGAGATTAAAAAAAATATTCTTAAAATGATTAGCGGGCCGCAAAATTGGTCTCACGGGCCGCCAGTTGGAAACCCCTGGTCTAGATAATCCGGCCTTCGGTTATCCTACATTCTGTTTAATCTGAATTATCCTCATTGCGTGCATTTTAACTTTGTTGTGCGGTATCCGCATGCATATTATTTTCCCACTACCATCGTTTCTTTGTCAGTGAGTGAATCACATACCTTCGTGGTTGTAGCTCTATTCTCCCACCTTAGGGAATGTTTGCACTGTACTCGTTCATATTGTGATTTGAGTTTTGCATTTTGACATTAATGTAATTTTACCGTGTGATAAATATGGCAAGTAAAAAATTAAAAAAGTGTTTCCTTCAATTAAAAAAAAGACTTCAAGCCTTAAAAAGAATAATTAGTACTAAAAACCCTATTTCATACTATTTTGCACTTCTATTTACAGTAATTTGGATTTGTTTCTCTGCCCTTCCCCCTTCCCATTCATATGTTTCCATATAATCCACCATTTCGGTAATCCGAACATCTTTCGGGCCCGTTTAGGTCGGATTATTAAGACTACTGTATTTAGTGGAAGCCCCAAGAGGCACTCACCACTGATCGCATAGTATTTATACCTGTCAAAAATTCTAGACCTTTATAAAAAAAATGAGAGAGCCAAAAACTCTTCATGTATGGTGTCATGCCTAAATATCGCAACGGAAACTCTACCTGTATTCGACAGCCTTCATAATCTAATCTAATTACGTTTCCTTGCACGCTATGTCGGGTGAAGATAGTCACACAACATTTAACGACATTTAGAGTTGAGTGAGCTACCAACCAATTTGAAACAAAGGAAATTCTAATTGTAGTTTACCCACCCCCTCTCTCAAGTTACAAGATCGAATGTATGTTACAACGTCATCCAAATACTGTTAAGGCTCTGCCTACACTCTCTCTCGGTGTGTTGAGCTTTCAGCTCTCAAAATAGATGGCGTTGCTAACGTTATACAAACTGGTAATTCCAGCCATAAGGTTGGCAGAATTACTGGTTTGTTTAAACAATTGGAGGCTGGCTGACCGGTAATAAGTAAAGGCCGCAAGCAAACTTTTCTTAGAACTGATAGAGATAAGAAGTGTAGTGCTGAACAGTAAAGTGTGTAGGCGAACAAGTTGGACTAAACGTGGGGAGATAAAACGTCAAGATACAATCATACTCTCTAGAAGAAAAATTAACCTATCCATCTCAGCCAGCTAGACGCTTCTATCTGAGGGTTCAAATTCCTGCTGAGGGAGATCTTATTCAATTGTTTCCTTCTAATCTCCCACGCAAATGTGGGTACATTTAATTAATTATCCCTGTTTAGGTATGAAGTAATTATGCTAGTGGGTTAAGGATGAATACGTTTAATATAGAGGAAGTGTACCCGCATTCGCATGAAGATAGAGCGGGAAAATATTTAGGAAATATCACCCGATCATGATTGAGCCACGATCTCCCAGTCATCGGCAGACTAGTCTATTGCGATAGTGACGCCTTACACCATGTGGCTTCCAAAGTGGGATATTACCAATACTCGTGTCTAAAAATAACTAGACGATTAAAATAATATGATTAACCAAATCTTTAAAATTTACGTAGGCTAGAGAGGTGTAAGGGAGTTTATGAAAATTCTACCGATCACCTACGTAAGGGAGGTACGATCCAAAATCATGTAAAAAAGCCTAAAGTAATTTAAGGATGGTCCCCTTGTAATAAAAACTATGGGCCATAGATACAAGCCCTAACATCCGGTTCATATTATTGAGCCTAGTAGAAACGAACTTAGGTCATTGCTTTATAAATCACCTTTTTAATAAAGTATTGAACTATCTTTTTCAAATGAATATCTGAGGAGGGTAGTGATAAATAATACTGTATACTTATTTTTCAGAGATAAAATTATAGATAACTGATTTTTTAAAATTTTGTCACTAACTATAATAATCTATACGAGAAAGTATGTAGATGACTATTTTGTCTTATCATTTATTTGCGTTTATTAGTAGGCAGGTAAAATAAAAAAGAACTCAAATTTATTATGCTAAATTTAGCCACTGTGCTCTTATTAATTTTTAAACTTTAAAGGATATAGAGGCAATAAAATATTTAAAAGCGGTTTCATTTCTAAGACTAGAACAATTTTGACTATAGATATACATGTTATTTTTATTACTGATATCACCGCATCATACTACCTGTTCATCTTATATGCATATATGATAATCTAATTGGGTAGTAATGAGGAAGGAAGCATTTGAGAGGTTATCTACCAGCATTTTTATGTAAGCAGATAGGGAAACAATTTAGTAAAAATTACCTTCAGTAGACCCGACCAGGATTTGAACCCCAAGCGCTCCGCTATCAGCAAGCCAATTTACTACTGGAGTAACCCCTTTGACCACTCGGCCACTGAAGTGTATATATGTTATTTAATACGGTGTTTACAGTTTTCAAACATCTATAAAATTTACAGAATTTTCCAGAAATAAATGTTTTTGGGAATAATTTTTCATCCTATTGGTAGATTTTAACTTTAGTAATATCTCCACGGTGTCAGCCTGCAAGCAGGCTATACTATAATTGAGAGGCTGCCGTATGCTGGTGAAGATAGTTCCAACATTTTCGGGCCGAGGGTGCCATGTGCTCATCACAACGAGCTTTCCAGCTTTCTATCTCAGTTGTCTAGACTAAAACGCTACTTATTCATTCAAGAAGCTCCTCATTTGTCCTCACGAGGTTGATTTTGGTTCCGTTTCAGACCCACTGCTTCGCAGACAGAATTGGAAGCACTGGGGATCGAACCCGATACTTTGGGATCTGAAGCCAGTAAATCTTACCACTATATCACAGAGGCGGTCGGGTATAAATTACGTACTGACTTTGTGGCATAGGGAACACAAAAGCTCATTAACTTTAATCGTTTATGTATATTTTACTTATCATCGGCTCCATGTCGTGGTCAAGATTGCTAAAGCGCTATGACTGAGCACTGAGTGTGTAAATTAATCAGCTTTAGTAAGTTTGCTAGTTCGATTCTAATCAATTACATGTTTGAGTTTCTTTGTGCGCCCTTTCATCCATCGACCATTCTTCACAAACTTGTTATTCACAGGGATATAAAATAATATTGTATAAATACTTTTCCACCTCAAAATTTATACAATCCATTGGATCTTGTTCGAAAGCAAAAGAAGTCACATTTAGTCAATTATGTAAAAAGTAATTAACCGTGGGTACTTATTGTTCGGGATTCGATACGTTTCTTTTGAAACGAGTGCACAAACTGTGATAATGCAACATATTCAAATTAAAAGTATCACATTCAACAAGCTAATAAAATAAAATTAGCGTGTTCACACTTTGACTACCAAAAACTTCGTTCATTAATTTTTTGAAAAATAACTTATTCCAAAATCCTAACCGTAAATAAATATAGTAGATCAAAAATATACTGAGAACTTTCCCAAATTACATTTAGACCCTATTTTATTTAAAATAGCTATGTTTGATATGAGCGGGGATGTTTATTTTATTTATTATAATAGTGGATTAAAAATTCAATGTACACTAGTTTTCATATACTATGAATATTAACACTTATTGTTACAACGTGTAATTCTCAAGAATGAGAAAACCATAAAGAGTGTAGGACACTAGTGAAGAATTTTACATGTTTTACTACCTCGGGTAATTAAGGGCTAATGTCATAAAACTTTGTATACGGAGAAGCATGTGGTTTTTTATTTGAAAATAATGTAGCACTAGAGTAATACCCTCATTGAAGTAAATAGGGACCAGCTATATTTATTCACGCAGCAGTTAAGACTTTGTGAGTATTTTATTTACTGAACATATTAAGATGTTTATATTTAACTACGCACATTTTCTAAATTGGACATTGGCCCTTTTTATCATAATGGACATGATATTAATGTTTCTTTGACTCAAGAAGGTCACAGAGATTAGCTTAACCCTCCACTGCCGCCATGGGTGAGACAGTCTATAGAAAATGACCAACACCGTAATTTAGTTCGGGAGCGAGACACTTTTGCTAATGTCGCAAGCCGTTCGGCTGTTGCCCGACTCAGAGCTACCGACTTGACAGTTACGCCAAGCCAGGATGTCTGCGAAAGGGCTGATTTGTTGTTTGAGTACCGAGTCATTGTCATGACTCTTAACCTCGCGAATGAACTTATAAACCTGATGA
This sequence comes from Timema douglasi, assembly GCA_901482245.1. NCBI lineage: Eukaryota > Metazoa > Arthropoda > Insecta > Phasmatodea > Timematidae > Timema > Timema douglasi. The sequence continues at coordinate 48,078 of CABEEJ010002024.1, forward strand.
AATGGAACCAATGAAATGAGCCTGCAGAATACTACAGGTGTGGGATTCTGTAACCCGACTCAGGACTGTACTGACTTGACCGTAATGCCAAATTAGGTCTGCCTGCGAAAGGGCTATATTTGTGTTCGAGAATAGAGTCACTTTCGTGACTCCTGACCTCGGGAATGATTATTAATACCTTGTACATACATACACTTGATTAAATATTTACACTAATAGTATCATTATTTACACTGTGAGGTGAAATTGGTGAAACTGAATGATTGCGCTGGGTCTCGGGATTTGGGGAGGATTTTCTTGACTGGGATGTGGGAAGGTGTGTATAAGGTATGATGATGAGATGTTGATATCACATGAGTGGATTTCCGGGAAGAGGATCGAAAGGTTAAACTTGACTGTAGGGATAGGTTTGACGCGGTTGGTTACATATCCATTCCCCATCTGGGGCCGACAGTGGCGCCAGCATTTTTCTCTGGCTAGAAGGTTGACCTAGTCGGTTATCCCAGTGGAGTCCGGCGGTGGCAAAGGTAGTAGAGAGTTGCTTGTTGGGGTAGGATTTTCTTTTCTTGGGATTAGGAGTGAGGTGGATACATTTCCATTCCCCATCTGGGGCCGCCCCCGGCGCCAGTATTATCCTCTGGCTAGTAATGTCGCAAGTCAATGACATCATATTCTTAAATTTCATTGGTGGCTATTTTTATTTGGTTTCTTCACGTGCTTTTAGTGTTTTTCCCGGTATTTTCTTAAGTATTCAATTGTATAATTCAATTAGATTCAATCATTACTTTATTGTAGTATTGCGTTTTCTATGACTGCCGCCTGAATTCCGATACAGCAGGTTAGCCAACGCTTGCAAAACGATACTAGCTTGTAAATGGGTAATGATCATACTAACGACACCTATTGTCAAATAAGATAACTATTTGTAGAAGGAAAAGTTGTATTTAAAACTATGTATTCTTACTAAAGTGTCGACTTGCGAGTCGTTAGAGCTCAATATTGTCGCGCTTATTGAAGCCAACCCAAATTTAAAAATGCGTTTATAAAGAAAAAGAAATCATTCATTAAATAATATGTTATAAACAAACACTCTTGCTTAATTGTACAAAGAAAATAAATAAATCGATTAGTAATTTTTGTTTTCCCATTTAAAATGCATTGAAGTGGAAACATTTTAACGAAAATATTTCAATAACTATTTTTAGCATTGTTTGAAAATTCCATAAGAATTTTTAAAGACGCTCAGATATGTTACTAAAATAAAAAAATAAAATGTTTAATCATTAAATATTTCTTTGTTTAGAACCGTGCATTTATGGGTAGCCTCAGCCTTAAGTCGTTACCCCAACCAGGAAATAGCTATAAATATGGTTTATAAACTGAATATAACACAGAACTGATCACCGATCCTATCTGCAGGCCAATTTGGTGAGGACGAGAGGATGATTCTAACGTGTTCTATCTTTACTATGTACGATCTATTCTGAAATATATAGCTTAACCAATAACACGTTTTGTATGAAGACCCTATACGAAAAAGTGTATCAAACAACAAATAATGATCGACATTATAGTCCCACTCTGTATATCAAATTTAAAAAAACCGGATACAAATGAGTTTTGTAGTAGAGCAATCTGACTATTAGAACCCAATATAGAGAAGCGATTAAGTGTAAAACGTCCCTTTCTAAACTCAAATTGCATGTACTTAAGGAGCTTATTCCTTTCCAGGAGTAGTTTCCAAATGAACTTTCCCTAAGTGTTCCACGATCTTACCAAATCAGAACGATTATGTGTAACGTGTTAATTCCTCGCTTTTACCCGGTTTTAAAATAGGAACCAGAAAATAAACGTTTTACGTGGGTAGTATTACTCCCTCCCCTCATAGAATATAAAATACCTCTAGCAACACTCGTTGAGAATCAGACGACGAATTTGTAAACATACCATCAGATACATTGTTCGGGTCAACATCAATGCACTATATTCAATGCTACCCTTAATTCACTACCAGTAAAGCCCTTACCTAAGACACACCCAGATCGGGGAACTCCAATGGTGGGAACATAAGTGAATCTGGTAGTACACTACAAGCGACCGACTCTGCCCATGCATCCATGTCAACCGTAAGGAGAGAGAAGTTTGTAACGATACCCTTGAACCATTTGATTCTACTCCAAATTTGTGTCAGAGACACATAGGGGGAAAAAGACTTGCCATATGAACACCAAGAATCACGTTTCGCATGTAGCCAAGCTAACCACGTAGCTTATGCGTTAGTACGACAGTAGCTTTCCTAGTATACCAGGACTCTTATTCCCGAGATCTCTCGTTTTGAACTCAAATCTTCTTGAACGCTTTAAAAACGTCGATAAAACATTTTTGTATTCCTCAACTAAAATCGTTCGTATTCAAGATGAGTGTTTGAGAAAACAATCATACAAATTCACTTTAAGTTGTATACACTTATTTCTCATACAACGAATTAGTTTACGGTGAGATCAACCAATCCCAGCACAGGATAAACGTTAAATATTTTCCAATGTGGCAACATTTATCTCTGTGATACACAACCAATTTTCTTATTATTGTAAATAAACTTATTAGAATACTTTAATTATGTCAAAATTAAATGTTACTTCTGAGCAAAAACGTATTCTTATGAAATGTATTGAAGATTTTATCTTAAAAGCGTGATAAACTAAAAATTTTGGTTTGCTACAACACATAAGTATTATTATTAAGAAAAATAATAAGCATAGCAAACCTTTGTAAAAACAGATGATGCAGACGTTCGAGATTGTCCCTCCATTACGTCTTCTAATGTGTCGATTAAATAACCTGTACTACGTTTATTCAATCTGAATAGCCTGGCAAATGCTTTATCACTAATGGTAAATGCATTATCCCTATCGTTAAAGATTCAAATGGCCTATTTAATTCAAGTTTACGTTCTTATAATTCTTGGATTGCAATAAAATGTAATATACGCGCCATCTTATCTACAATACTGCTAAACCCTTCGAAATTTTATATTTCGAGTCGGTTGACCCCTTCGAGAATTAGCGATAGAGATCAGTTCGGATTGTTTGTGTCTTGAATGGTCTCAAAGGATTGAGTAATACCAAATGTGAAACTTGAAAAGGAAAAGTCCTTGAAATTCTCAAAAGCACACTCGGAAATACGGGTCCAGATTAGTTTTCATCTTAAATCAGATAATGACAACCTCCTTTGAGAGATCACTTTAGAACTTTGTCAACCATGTTTAACATTTAACTCTCCTATGACGTCGTCTGTGTAATTTCAGCACTTCAAGGCTAGCTTAGCTGAGCTCTATCACGTTAACTGAGCTCTGTAGAACGTCGACAAATGTCATATCGGCCCACTGATAAGTTTATGAACTGTCAAATCCTATGTTGACGAATATAATTATTAATTTGATTTTTTAAAGTTGCTTATACCAACTATAGGAACAGTCTTGTAGCTGTATAAGACATTAAAACCTATTTTCAAAATTATAGGCAAATTATTGCTGTCCATGGAATCACCAATCGTATCCCAAGTTAAATAATATGGCGCAAAACCGGTGGATACAAAAGTAACATTTGGTTAAGTTTTAGGATTCTGAGGTCTGTTGAGTCGCGTAAGATTTTCTATATTTTTGATAACAAGAGGTAACAAACACCCCCATGGTTACTAAATTATCGTAAATCCCTCAACAACTTCTGAGTAGATCAGTGTTGTTCTAAATAAATGAAATAAAGGCATATATTGGTTTGTTAAGATGATAGAGGGAAATATAAATGATCATCTACGTTCGATTTGTACTAATATTGATGGGCATTAGGGACGGTTCAACGGTTATCACATTGAATTAATTTATTGTTTATAATTTGATAACTATTATTGAAGTATTGAAAACAAGCACGTATTTTGACTGCCGTAATGTCGTATTTAGTAAAGTTAATCATTGTTTGATGCCAATATTTTATCACCTCGATGAACTTATTTAATGATGGCCTTAATAATGATAGAATCACTTGTTTTTTTAAAATTATATTTGCTTCACAATTTTTTCTTCAAAATTCATGAAGGACTTATAGACTCCGTGCAAAGTGCAGACGATATTTGAATTCATGACACGAAAGCAGGACAGCCACATTTTTAAGTTCTTCCAGAGAGAATCCAAGCGGCATCATGTTTACCACAATCAAATACTCGAGAATCCTAAAACATAGCTCACCATTTTTCGTAAACTACTTGGACATTCACAGTAGTTTTTTCAGAATTTGTTATAAAAGCCTTAAAATACATTAGGATATTATTACAATTCTCATAGTCCAATTGTTTTGCTTTTAAAAAACTGTTTTATAATGAAATAACTATAATGAGGTTTTTACTGCAGACATATTTTCACTCTGTGTAAAAGTTTTTTCCTAATTGAGATAGATGGGTAGTTTAAGTGTATGAAATGATCATCACGAACGGAATTTTATTTTTATATAAGACTCATTCCTTTAACACCAATACTTTACATAGTTTGATGTTTTTAGCTACGATCTCTGCACGCCCGGGTTCGATTCCCGAAATGCTATATCTTTGGTGAATTTTCAACCTGGAACTGGATATTGAGAATTTATTTGCAAACGAAACTAATTAAATAATACAATTCCACTTTAAATTATGGTAAAACACCCACTTTGTCAATGAAAATATATCATATCGTGTCAAATAAATTATTATTAAATTAATTATATTAAGTTAATATTCTAAATTTAACTTTCCCAATTATTAACTAATTAGCATAATTAGTACCTAAGCATATAACCCGAACGGGTAGTAAAATGCGGTAATAAATTTAAAAAATCTTTTTCTCCACCCTTGTTACATGATTACTGTCTACTAATGCTTTTCCCTTTGCCGTTGGGCCATTTTTGAAAGGGATGTGGTGCGTTATACTAGACAAACCAAATCTTATTATTACTTCCCTTATTAAATCACTATTATAATGTCTTGCTTCCCTTCAAGCAGAATCGTCAGTTAGTTACCCGAATGGAGTGATGGATGCAGCTTTCTGACAATCTTCGGTTTAACGAAAACCTGGCGTGCTTGAAGAACTCGTAACTAAACACATCAAACTGTGAAAAGTATTAGTGTTAGTGGAATGGGTCTTATATCAAAATAAAATTCAGTTCATTATGATCATAATTTGTACACTTATACTACCCATCTATCTCAATTAGGTGTAACGTTTTTGAATAAACGTTATGAAAAGACTTACCATTTGAAGGACTTCACTTTATTCCTGGATCACGGACCACGGGCAATCTAACCAAATCTGCCACTCGAAGTGATTATGTGCCAGCAACAACAAAAACAGACCGACGTGGCAGAATATATACTTAGACTAATATGATTTTGTGGAGTGCTTGTATATATATATATATTTTTTTTTTTTTGCGCTTCACGATTGTACATTAAGGAGACAGTTTGGAATTAGTTATGATTGACCATATGTTTATTTCTTGCACTTCACGCATCTACATTAAGGGGACAGTTTGCATTTGTTTATGACTGTCCACATTTATATTTCTTGTGCTTCACGCATATACATTAAGGTGACATCATTAAGCTATAATTGTCAACATTTTTCTTACTTGCGCTTTAAGGGGACAATGTTCCCTTGTCATATTCTACAGAACATGTTTTGCTAGAGATGGTTATATTAATCACTAGGTGATATTTCTTTATTTATAAATAATTATTAAAATATTACATTTTTAAACACTAAAAATACATTTAGTTGAAAAGTGCCTGTTAGATATTTACGCCCTAAATTCATTTCTATTATTAACTGTCTCTTGCGTCCAGGTTAATCTTTCAGTTGCCATTTTCTTTGATAAAACCCTAGAACCTGTTCGATAGCGTAAATTTTTGAACAAATATTTCCTTTGGTGAAAGATATTTGGCGATTCGTAAAAGTTACATCACATTTCTTTTTTAAGAAAGAAATGTGACCGTGTAATACCACTCTCCCAGCCAGCCCTTCCCTACCAGTGACGTGCATTCCCTACTCCAGACAAGACACCTCTATATCCAAGCTTCTATTCACAGACGAACACTTAAATAGTGCCACATTTAGAGTTGGGCAGAGCTGTTCTGAGCATTTCGTCCCTCTCCTTCCTCTTGACTTGGGGAACATTCAATACTTTGCCTTAACTGGGAAGATAGTTGATTCGCTTGGAGGTTTTCACTCAGCAATTTTAAATGTAATAGTTATTTTAATAAAAAATATATTTTAATTTTAACATTTCCCTTGATTATATAGCTTAAATATTATTATTTTAGCTTATAATTGTTTGTACGAATAACTTGGCGTTTATGTGGGAGGGCACCTGCCCTTGTGCCTTTTATAACGAGCCGCCACTTCCTAGAAGGTTGTTTTTCCTTTTTGGGCACATAGGAAAAAACTTTTAAACAGAATTAAAATATGTCTGTAGTAAAAACCTCATATGGTTATTTGATTAGAAAACAAATTTTTCAACGCAAACCAATTGGGATATGAGAATTTTAATAATAGCCTCATGTTTTTTAAGGTTTTTACAGCAGATTCTGAAAAAAACTACTGTGATTGTCCAAGTAGTTTACGAGAAACGGTGATTTATGCTTTAGGATTTTCCAGTATTTTATCGCGGTAAACATAATGCCGCTTGGATTCTCCCTGCAAGAACTTACGAAGTCATCACGTGTCGCGCTACCAAAACTAGTGCACATAGCCTACTCAATTATGTATATTATTATGTTGGAAGATTTTCATAGCTATCTTTTTATAATTTTTAATGTTAAAAACAAGTCATTAATTTTATATAAACGTATCGACTCTGTTAATTCGATTTAAATAAATCGATTCACAATATACTAATATAAATTGACAATATGCCTTGACTTTAAGTATAATGTAGATATTTAAAAAAAACAGTAAAATAAAATGCTAGTAAAAAGATTGAAATAATCAGGTGGAGTTACACTATAAGAAACTTAAATGAACAAGATATATACAAAGCTTTATTTCTGCTTCTAAGATGAGTAACAGTCAGCGTTCTTCACCAAACATTCTCATCACAGGTGATAAATAAATCTAAATATTTAAGCTCTATTCGAATTCTATATTTATGCGTTGTCGCCTTGGTACGTACCCCTTTTCAGTTCCATCGGGAGTCATGCGACCAAGGCTGTATCCGAATAGTCTACTTATGCGACGTCGCGTTGATAGCTGCATTGGCAATCATGTGACCAAGTGTAGATCTGTCCGAATAGTTGCGGACTAGACCGATACAGTTTTCTCGTGGCGTTGGTAACCATGGATACGAACGCTACGAGCCATGTGGCGTTGGTGCGGTGTTTGACTGATAATTGTTTTAGTATTATCGTTTCGTCTGTTGAGCACCGACTTACACAAATTATTCGGTAGAAAGCAGCACTGTGGGTCCAAGTGTGTTGCTGTTCGAATAGTTTGATGCAGTCTTCACTATGAAAACCGCGAGAAATGTAAAATTATCAAGACTGCATCAAGTCAAGTGTACTTGACAATTCGGATACAGCCCAAGTGTAGATCTGTCTGACTTGTCACCAAGGATGCTAATGCACGCCTCACACGACAGGATGTACGCAATACATCAACACATCCTTGGTGCGGTGTTTGACTGGCAACCTTTTTTATTAATCTCTTTTCGTCTGTTAGAGCTCAGATCTATTACATTGCCTGCTATTATAATTTAAACGATTTGTTAAAGTAGACACGCTTTATTACATTAAGAATTTGGTTATATTGAAAAGTTGATTAATCTATTTATGCCTACCGGATTTATCGCCAAAAGTATGAAATTGATTATTGACATGCCTTAATTTTGATAAGACATTGGGAAAATGGTTTACATAAACAATAAAATGGTACTGATATTAAACATAGGCTGTTTATTTTCATTAGGTCCAGTAGATTATCTTTGTCAGTTTCTAAGATCATTAGTAAGTGGTAGCATTTGCATTCGCAGAGATGTAGTAAGGCAAGTTGCTATTAAAATTGGCTTATGGATTAGGAGTGTGAGTTCATAAAGTCTATAGCTCAAGGATCCTCGATACTTTTCTGATACAACCCTATTGTGAAATGTTAGGTGCATGTTTCAGTTATGTAAACCTTAAGACCCATCTACAAGCCTAAAGCCCCATCTACAGGCCTAAAGACTCATATACAAGCCTAAAGCCCCATATATAAAACTAAAGCCCCATCTACAAACTTCGTATCCTTAAGATATTTAGTGATCCGTAAGAGATCAAATTCATATTAACACATTGAACTGTCTACAGATGACTCAACTTTAACTTTCTAAGGACTAAACGATGCATAGGCCTACTGCTATGGACTACCAATCAAAACAAAGTAAATATGTGTGCATGCATCGAAATGAAAGCACCCATGGTGACGAACGATACAAAATGAAATTTACAAACGGAACTGATTCAATTTTTTGTTTAACTGGGAAGCGTAGTATCTCGGAAACAGTTTTACGAGAAATGCCCCAAGTTTTCAGAAAGAGTGGTGTCACTTTGATAGGTTAACATTCTCATTAGCATTCTTATAGCCTCGACTTCACAGATCATGTGAGAAACTGGACGTATTCTCCAAATTTATCGTTGGTTGGCATGGTCACGTGATTAAGGATAGTTTCACTTATTTTACAAGGTATATATAAATAAATATTATACAAAAAGAATATGCTTAAATTTTGGCATCAACAAATTATAAATTAAGTACTCTTCAGATAGTCTGATAAAAGTTCTTGACAGTGAAGTTAGTTGGGTTGGTTAGTAAGTTGAATGGTCTTAAAACCTTCTATCACCTGCACAGGGGGACATACAAACTAAATGCCACCTTTCTCGTACCCTCCTTATGAATGTAAATGTGTGGATATAAGACAAGAGCGAATGTTTCCAGGCACACCGGGCGTGGGAAAGTCGACGCTTGCGATGCAGTTGGCTGAGAAGACTGGTCTGGAGTGGTTGGAGGTGAGCAGAGTCGCCCAGCAGTTGGGGTGTCTGCAGGAGTATGATGAGGTGTATCAGTGTCCTGTACTGGACGAAGACAAGGTCAGCTCATATAATGTATCTGGCTACTTGTTGGACATGCTCTGTATCATCACACTGACTGACTTTGTTTTCTGTCCAGCTGCTGGACAACATGGAGTTCATGATGGGCCCTGGAGGAAAGATTGTGGACTATCACGGCTGTGATTTCTTCCCCGAGCGCTGGTTCGACATCGTCTTTGTCTTGAGGACCAACAACACACTCCTGTATGACAGGCTGACCAATAGGTGAGGATTGTTAATGTGGCAGATACTAATTTAGGCTGGCTGGTAGATGAGGATTGTTAGTTTAGCTGATACTAATTTAGGCTGGCTGGTAGATGAGGATTGTTAGTTTAGCTGATACTAATTTAGGCTGGCTGGTAGATGAGGATTGTTAGTGTGGCAGATACTAATTTAGGATTGCTGGTAGGTGAGGATTGTTAGTTTAGCTGATACTAATTTAGGCTGGCTGGTAGATGAGGATTGTTAGTTTGGCAGATATTAATTTAGGCTTGCTGGTAGATGAGGATTGTTATTGCGGCAGATATTAATTTAGGCTTGCTGGTAGATGAGGATTGTTAATTTGGCAGATATTAATTTAGGCTTGCTGGTAGATGAGGATTGTTATTACGGCAGATACTAATTTAGGCTGGCTGGTAGATGAGGATTGTTAAAGTGGCAGATACTAATTTAGGCTGGCTGGTAGATGAGGATTGTATAGTGTGGCAGATACTAATTTAGGCTGGCTGGTAGATGAGGATTGTTAGTGTGGCAGATACTAATTTAGGCTGGCTGGTAGATGAGGATTGTTAGTGTGGCAGATACTAATTTAGGCTGGCTGGTAGATGAGGATTGTTAGTGTGGCAGATACTAATTTAGGCTGGCTGGTAGATGAGGATTGTTAGTGTGGCAGATACTAATTTAGGCTGGCTGGTAGATGATGATTGTTAGTGTGGCAGATACTAATTTAGGCTGGCTGGTAGATGAGGATTGTTAGTTTAGCTGATACTAATTTAGGCTGGCTGGTAGATGATGATTGTTAGTGCGGCAGATACTAATTTAGGCTGGTATGTTCATGTCATGTCTAATTAGCAGTTTAATAATCCAAACATTCAACCTGTCAGAGCTTACTTAGTCACAATGTTTCTACCACAAACACGATTGCTTATTTGTTGCTTCTTGGGAACATTTGGTGCATCAGATCTTACTACCACTCCATGCCATCTATGTGTTTCACACTGAGAGCTGTAGGATTTACAGGAAATTTACCCATATTTTCATGACTAGAGAGTGAAAACAAGAAAAAACACCCTCGGTGCATCCAGCCAGGATTCAAGCCTAAAGGTTTCTGTCAATGGAAATCCATTCCACTAGTAATAGGGTTACCCCTCATTGGTAAAAACAGGGAATCTATACAAAAATAAACTAATAATAGTCAACCACTGTGGTCTTGTGGTAAAGTGCTCGCATCAAGACTCGATGTTCGTGGGTTCAAACCCGGCCATAGTCGATGGAATTTCCTTGAACAATAAAAAGTTGTAGCACAACTTCCTTTGAAGAGGAAGTAAAGTTGTTGGTCCCATGTTGATTATGGCATACAAGAAAACCCTGTAAGTTATGGGAAAATACCTCTCCCGGCAAAATTACTAATTCATTTCACTTTCTCTTGTAGAAATCATCCTGTGCTGATATAATCAGTCATTTAAGAAAGCACGCATTAAATACTTCAAATAAATAACCAATAATAATAATAGTGAAATATTTGTAAATTTGGGACTACTAGGTGTACCTGGTCACTTATTCTCATATCTCTTACCCTAGACTATAGTAAATCACTTTAGACACTTATTGTTTGGTCCACACGAGCCAGTATTCTCGGTAGAGCAGGAGTTGTTTGGTCCACAGGAGCCAGTACTCTCGGTGGAGCAAGAGTTGTTTGGTTCACAAGAGCCAGTATTCTCGGTAGAGCAGGAGTTGTTTGGTTCACAAGAGCCAGTATTCTCGGTAGAGCAGGAGTTGTTTGGTCCACAAGAGCCAGTACTCTCGGTGGAGCAGGAGTTGTTTGGTTCACAAGAGCCAGTATTCTTGGTAGAGCAGGAGTTGTTTGGTTCACAAGAGCCAGTATTCTCGGTAGAGCAGGAGTTGTTTGGTTCACAAGAGCCAGTATTCTCGGTGGAGCAGGAGTCGTTTGGTTCACGGGAGCCAGTATTCTCGGTAGAGCAGGAGTTGTTTGGTTCACG
>CABEEJ010002024.1:62743-82200 GCA_901482245.1 Timema douglasi
AGCAGGAGTTGTTTGGTTCACGGGAGCCAGTATTCTCGGTGGAGCAGGAGTTGTTTGGTTCACAAGAGCCAGTATTCTCGGTAGAGCAGGAGTTGTTTGGTTCACAGGAGCCTGAATTCTTTTTTAGGTAGCACAAAGCTTGACTGAAAGTACGGAATGTGAAGTGGGGAGAGGGTTGAGCTAAAACATTCACTGTACTTATTAACATCAGCTTAGTTTTTTGAATGCATGGATAGTGTGGATTCAGGTGTGGTAAAATCACAGTCTCTAGAGAATGATCTGGAAAAATTATTAACCAAAACAGTAATCATTAAACAACAGCATAGGCCCTATAACCGATTTTTTTAAAGATTAATTAATAGATTTCAATAAAAAGCAATTGTTTTTGAACTCTTATTTTGTTTGTCACTAATCCACTACTTTCATATTTAAAAAAATAAGATTTAGTAAACTTAGGACATAGTGAACAAGATATCTTTTAAGTCCGTAGAGGTTCATTATAACCAGTGTGTACTGTATATACTTTCATTTTTCACCTGTATTTACATTTTTTTGATTGTCTGAATCACTACTGTTAAGAGCTATCACTTTCAGAAGGCCTCTTCATGTCATTATTGCAGACACCTTCAGTTAATTCTACATTTTCACTATCATAATCATCAGAAAAATCTACTAAATCATGTTCATTGTTGATCACGAAGTATCTGTCATTTCTTCGTCAGCCATTTTTTAGGCATAGAAACTTTCTGTTTACTAGTTGACACCATTTCATGGCTTGACTTTACTAATAATTGAGTAACATCTCTTTGTAAAAAAAAACTATGTGAAAGTTTTGGTTGCAATATAATGAATAAAACTGCTCCTGCTGTCTATTGAAGTAACACTTGCTATTCTGCTATTCATGGGATGGGAGAGAGTTAGAAAAATAAGAAATAAAAGTGGCAAGTTTATTTATAGCACTCCTGCTGTCAATGGCAGTAGCACCTGCAATTCATGAAATAAATAAAAAAAATACACAAAAAATAAACAAAACGTTTGAAATATAAAGAATAAAAGAGCCAAGCTTTATTTATACAGCTACTGATATTTATGAAGTACGGTAGACTCCCAACTATCCGGCCTAATGTGGTGGCAGGGCCAGGTCTGGTCCATCGGCTGACAAACAGCCGTCACATTGGGTGGTAAAAATAAAGCTTTGATGTCTCTATCTGTGAGTTCATCAGTGACCTGGTGTGAAGATGCATTGTCAATAATTAGCACAGCTTTTCTCATCAAATTGTTGTCTTTCAAATGTTTTTCTACAGTCGGTATGAATTCATTTTTGAACCAGGTTTTAAGGATTTCTGAATTCATTCATGCTTTATTTTGATGTGTGTAATAAAGTGGTAATGATTCCTGATTTTTCAGTTTTTTAAAAGCTCTAGGTTTATTTGATTTTGCTATTAAAGTCAACCTAAGCTTGTGGTTGCCGGTTGCATTACTGCAAGCCAAGATGGTGACTTGTTCCTTGCTTTTCTTGTATACTGTTACAGCGGCTTTGTTTTTTGATGCAAGTGTTTTTGTAGGGAGCATCTTATAGTTTAAACCAGTCTCATCGCAGTTGTACAACTGCTCCCCAAAAATTCCCTCTTATTCAATAAGCTTAAAAAGATAGTCTTTGAACAAAGGTACAACCTGTTTTTCATCAGATAAAGCCTCCCCACTTATGGTAATCTGACGAATAGTAAATCATATTTTCCAGCAATCTAACCATCCATCACTGGCAGTAAATTCTGAATCTGCTCCTAATAGTCGCTTGAATTTCAATGCTTTTTCCTGCAATATCAGCCCAGTAACAGGCAAGCCTTTTCCTCTTAAGTGTTCATGCCACTAAAATAAAGCTTCCCCAACTTCTTTATGCTTACCTTTCAGCACGGTTTTTCTTATTTTCATTCCACTTCCACTGGATTAGGCAGCACACCACTTTTCAATTTCCGATCAATTTTTCTTTCTGTCACCAACTGTACTTTTCCCAACTCCAAACTCCGAAGCACTAGTTTTTGCCGTTACCCAAGAGTCCAATCGCTTTAAAGCACACATTTTCTACTCCATAGTCACTACAACCTTTTTTTGTTTATCACGCACTTCGTAATCTCCAATAAAAAAAATGAAGCACAACAAAAACCATTAACGAACATAACCAGGAAACAGCGGCAAACGCATTCCGTACTTGTTGATATCCGATACACAACTGACGAAACAAAGAGCAGGTAGCAGGGTGGGGGGAAACCTGCGCTTTCCATATCGTAACTTGTGTTTTGCACATGGCACGTAGGAGGATCGTAGATTGGTAGATTGTAGCAGATGTCCATTTCCAACGCCTTGGCAAAGTAATATGTACCTCATTTTACTACGTAGATTTTTTTTTAAACTAGGCCAGATAGTACGGAGGAACAGATATTCGCTAGACGCATATATCGGGAGTCTACTGTATAAGCAAGAACACAATGTATGAGCCCTGCTTGTCAAAGGTTCTGTGTGGCGTACTTTGTTAAGATGAGCCCTGCTCGTCAAAGTACGTCAAGGGTTTAAATATTCTTTTTTAATTTTTTTTTGTATCCTGCCTATAAAATTTGGGTGGGGGTGGGGGTGCAAATGAATAAAAAAGAAAAAGGGAGGTTTATATTAAGAAAACAGTGGCAAACCTGTGTAGGTAATTAAAGCTCTAAGTATCAATATACTATTTTGAAACAAGGTTTTAGTTTGGGGCTGTCCTTAAATTATGTAAGGTTTTTTTTTCCTTCATGATTTTTTATTCCCCCTCCCCCACTTTATAATTTTTTTTTCCAATTTGGTGGATTATATTATTTTAATCATTTAATTACTTCTAAATATAAAGATTAGTAATAAAGCGAGTGATATGGAATTTTAGAATACTTTTGCAGTTAAAATAGTGAAACTGAAACATTTCTGAATTTTCTGATAAAAAAAACTTAGATAAGATGGATTCTGACACCCCCCTCTCCCCTCTTGTAAGGAAAAGCAAGAAAATTATTTAACCTAGTTCCCTTCCCCCAAAACCCCTACATAATTTAGGGGTGACATCTTTGAAAAAGATATAAAAACTACTCGGGCCAAGTCAAAGACCTTAGGATTAAATTAAGTAATCTTTATATCACAGATAATGGCCGACTCTACGAAACTAAATGTTTCTCCCGATTGTTTTGCAGAGGGTACAAAGACAAGAAGTTGGAAGACAATGTACAGTGCGAGATCTTCCAGACAATCCTGGAAGAAGCTCAGAGGTCATACAAGGAGGAAATAGTCCATCAACTTTCCAGCAACACTCTTGAGGAAATGGAGGACAACTTGAACAAGATGGTGGCTTGGGTGGATTGTTGGAGAGACTCGCACAAGACCTCGATCAGCTAGGAACACTTCCTTTCCTTAGTTGGGTCATGAAGTGAGATTGTTTTACTATTTGCGAGTTGACCGACTTGACTTTTTTTGTATAATAAATTATGTTGTTAATATTTTATTGTATTTCAAAATATAACAAAATAAAATATTTTTATCCACTGTGTGGGTGCATCATTGTAAAGAATTTGTTTCTGTCATGTTCAATCACATGGTTTAAATTCTTCGGTCGCCATTTTAAAGCAATTTTTGTTAGACCTTTTTGTGGAAGTGCTGTGAATAATAATTTTTGTAAGTGGAATACAACGATAAACAAGCTTTATGTCTAATCTCAAATCAATATATAAATAATATTTGCCTAAATTACTGTGGTTAACTATCACATTCATATAATACCATCTGTTTTCATTACAGTGATCCAAAGTGATAGATGTCAGCTGTTGGCGTAGGAATGTATTAAGGACTATTTTAGTAACATTTTGAGCTTTCATCCAAGTAAACTAAGGTCATGAATGGATTATAGGTTTTATTCTATCAGAACTCATCAGGAGGGAGTGTGAAATAAGCATCAGAAGTACCGTATTTCATCGCATAATCTTGCAAACTTTAAGCCTAATTTTTGTGTAAAAAAGTGGGTGTGACCATTATATGAAGCTTCAACTAATAATGCTTGGCACGTCACTGTTTTATTACCAGCAGGCATTCATCAGCTTAGCTTGCGTGGGGAAATGTAAGTCTTAACATATCATGTGACTTACACTTGGTAGCGTCGCCTGCCTGACCTCTCCCCTTGCTACAAACAACACAACTTGGCTTTCGGAAATATACCTACTGACATTGTGCATGTGCTGAGAATTCAAGACTCACAGAGCATGAGAGAACCACTGTACATCCAAGGTCAACAGCTAATAGGTATTTAAGGGTGCATAATGCCTTTGTTTACCATTTAAATTGACTATACCATGCGACAATTATGTGATGAAATATGCTGCCTCAAAAAGAGAAAAGAGGTTTATTGGTTTATAGAATACCACTATTAATAAAACTCAAGTGAGGCCACAATCAAGCTATACTAACTGAGCAGCTGCCGTCTGTTAGAGAAGATAGTGCTAGTTTCTGGGGCTATAGGGTGTCATGTGGTCAGCAACACATACTCTTCAGCCATTAATCTCTGTTTTCTAGATCAAAGCTGCTATTTTTTCATTAAAGTAGTTTTTATTTGTCCTCACGAGGTTTAGTCTGATCTAGTTCCAGATCTACTGCTTCACAGAAAAATCTGGAAGCCCCAGGGATCAAACCCAACCCCGCTGGATCCATAGCCAGGGATTCTGACTACTGTACAAGAGCACAACTGCATTGCTATTTATTATTCTAAAGTTAACAAAAATGTATTATAAAATAAACACTTGAATAGATAAAAGCTGTTTCCTTGCCTGGTCGGTGGATTCAAAGTCTGGTCTACCTATTATGTGAATTAGCTACGAGTACTATTCCTAGTTAATAATGATAGCCTGATGACTCAGGAGAGTTAGAAAATAAACTTCTTCCTCCCACTTCCATCCTATAATCATTTTCACAAGTAAACAGGATTGTTCAATTTTAAGTAAGTTCCATACACCGTCATACATTGAAGTGCATTATTTATTTATATGAAGCACATACTGCAGCGAGCCAATAACCAGGTAAATATAAGTTATTGTCAACAGCAGAAAAGGAATCTGTTGATATACAAACAAATTAACTTAACTTCAACAGAAATTAAAGGTGTCCAGCATTTTATTCAAGGGAAAGAGACAGTAGAATTAGAAAATGTTGATGGCTGTTGATAGTTTAATTGAGAATTATTTAAGGATGGTACAAATACATAGAATGTAGAGTAGATAGATAGCACAACCATTATCAGTTCCCTGCCTTGTGTCCGATAACATGGTCACGTTCAATCTTCCATGATTCCCTTTTCCCGTTTAATGTCTCTAATCTTTTTATCAAGACTGTCGTAATACTTCATCTTGATTAGGATCTGTTGAGCCGTCGGTATATCTTCAGCTTGGAAGGCCTCGGCTGCTTCTCTGGAAATAATGACAAGTAAGATGTAACAACCTGTTCATAGCTCGGTCTCTGCTGGCCACAATTATTGCAACTAGAGCCCTCTATGATTGTCATAACTTGGTACAACAAATCAGCCATAGCAGAAATGTTTCTATTTAAATAATAGTGTTTTACTTTGTATCAGAAATAAAAATATTGAAATGATGGGACACACAGACTAAATATCAGGCTCATCTAGTCAGATTTGCAGCTGTGAAGAATGTTGAGATTTTAATCCTGGTTGGATCTAATGAAGGTGATTTTCGTCCCTGCCTTCACACCTTTCTTCTCCCTATGTCATTAGTAGGGGGCGGATTTATAGGCACTAAAATTTTAAAAAAGGGATGGCAAATAGGCACTAAAATCACAAAAATGGGAAAATAAATAGGCGTTATAAAGTAAAAAAAGGAACATAAATAGGCATTATAAAGTAAAAAAGGCACCAAAACACCCACATTTTTTATTATTCACTCTTAAAATTCAGCATACACTTTCCATAAACACATATTAATTACTATTAGAGTTAATTATCAAATACTTCTCAAGATTTTCAGGTGTAAATTTTGTTCTGTTGTCTGACAAAATGTTTTTATACTGTGAGAAACTTCTCTCGACTTTACATGAAGTCATTGGGCAAAACTTCAGACAAGCTACTTCAGCTGGGCTAAGCTTGACTTCTGGGAGTGATGTAGTTTGTCCTTCTAAGATGTCCGCAGTACTTGCCATCACTTTCCACCCAGGGTTTCGCTGCAATACTCTGTTAAATTTGTCGACGATGGCTGTTCAAAATGAGCCAGAAGCCTGATTCAGGTTTTCTTCTATTCCCCGCATTATCTTCACAGCTTTCACAAGAGGCAAATCCCTCGCCTCTAAAGCTGTGATTGCTCCAGGAATATTTCCAAAAGTGCTTTTTACGTATGCCAGATCTTCACTGACTCTTGAGCAGGAGATGGCAGCATTTGCTTCTGTAATGGCGACAGCTTGTTCCTCGTAAAATGTTTGGACTACCTACAAGCAAAATGGTTGGTATAGCAAAACTCACCATTCTTTCAATATATTGTGTTCTACAAGTATAACCATTAAATTAATTTTTTTGTTTCCAATAATGTGGACGGACAGGTGGAATCAATAAAACTAGTGGTAAACGCTCACTGCAATTTTAATTTGGAAACACACCTAAAGATAGTGCATTGTATAATACCTTTTGAATGTCACCCAGGTAATCTGCATAGTACAACGCAGCATGAAGCCATGTACCCCAATGCGTTAACACTGGTTGTGGATGCAAAGGTGTGTTAGGTAGGGCAGCCTTAAATGAGAAGATTCGTGATGGAGCGCAACCCTATGAACAGAATGCACCAGACAAGTCACGTGAATTAACTTGGTGTAGAATACTTTTAAGCTCGCAGCCGCTTTCAACATGTAGGCCGCACTGTCTGTCAGCAACACCAAAAACCTTTCGTCGTTGTTTTCTGATGGCCAAAGGACATCTAATATAAACAAATTAACTTATTTATAATTATAATTGTTACAGGACTAACACTGCGAATCATTAAATTAACACAGTATATCTTGTGCAATTACATTATATACTTATGCAAAGCCTCACGAACAACTATGGCAATTGCCGAGCTGTTGGTTGCCTCAAGCATCTTTGAAACAACCAAGTGAGGTTTCCCAGGACCCGTAGAGTCTAGTTTTCCAACAACAACATTTGCAACATATCTGCCACAGCGGTCAGTGGTTTCATCAACAGTAGCCCAGATGTATGATTCTCCAATATCTTCTCGGATTTTCTCAACTGTCTTAAACGAAATAAAAAGAATGTTTACTGTAAATAGTTTAAATCAATACAATTCAGTTAATATTTTTTAATGTCAGAAAGAAAAAACTGCTATTGTAAAAACTTACGGATAAATAGGTTGAATGCAAGTAGTGTTTCCTCAGAGTTGATTCGTCTGGTATCTTCATGTTGGTACATTTGTTGATAAAAGCATTGAAATCTGGATTCTCCAGCTTCATCCAAGGAATATTTGCAGCTACCATCGCAGAGCATAAGTCAGCAGAAAATTGCTCTTGGGTTTTATCGGTATTGTTAACTTTAGGAAAAAATGGCTGAGATCCTGTTTTCTTTCCGGAATTCTTCATATGTATTGCAGTATTTTTGTGTTGTTCTAGGTGATACTTCTTCTCGCATTTTACCTAAATATTAAAAATGGAAATTTTCACCCAGTAATATATGTGGATTCTACAAATTAACAAAGCATCACCTAACAAGAGAACTAAGATTGCTTTTTTTTTATCGTAATGTTACGCTTTGGTAAATATTTCCACTTTGTTGTTGAAATCCTTCAATATGAAATGAAATCTAGTTTGAACAATAGCAAATAATCGTAATTTACTTTTAAAGAGTAGAGAATATATTTAATAAAAACCTTGACTTTCAAAATTAATAGTTTCATTTCCCCTTTTGAAAAGATAACTTACCTCCTTGGAACATGGCTGACAAAAAATTATTTTGCCATCCGTTGTGAAATCCCTATCACCACCAATCCAATGTTTGAATAATACACTTTTACACTATTTCTCTTTAGGCATTTTCTACTAGTTCAATAATTTACACCGAGTCCAATACAAATAAATATTAATGAACAGATATGCACATTTAACAACAGCGTAATATACACAACCTCTGAATGAACTGACACTGCTGTCCGCTAGAAGAAAATCTTTGTTGCCGGACTGACCAGTCTGAACCTATCGGACCACTGGACACATGGGTTTTTCCTACCTATCACAAGTATCCACGTGGAGTAACCTAAGGAGTGAGGAGGAGAAGGAGAGGGGGTGTGGGGCAGCCGCAAGTATTTAGGAAGAAAAAAAGAGGGTGGGAGGAAGAGAGAGATAGAAAAAGGCACTTTAAGGCTCCCATTTGTAAAATAGGCATTAAGCAGTGATTTAGGCATTTATAGGCACTATAAAAGTTATCACATTATCTTTGCAATCATAGAAAATAAACTTATAACTCAAAAGCCTACTTTTCAAAGCATAGGAATAAAAAAGGCATTTAGGGCAAAATCCGCTCCCTAGTCATTAGCTTAATTCAAATTTGTATATTCTGGATGGATAGTAAGGATTGTATTTATAGTCTAGTCTTGGGAGTAAACCATTCTTCCAGTATAACAAGCAGTTCAGGTCAAATAGAGAATTGTATTTATAGTTTAGTCAGTCAACCAATCTCAAAGTATATAACAAGAAGTTCAGGTCAAATGGGGGATGAATTGACTTCGAACCTCGAATACATAAATATACACACACACATCAAGCTGGGGCAGGGACTTTTATATTTTACTAGATATCCCATGAGAAAAATTGATGTGATAAAAAGTAGAAATGTAAACTTGATATTGTTAGTTTGTACCTGGCCAGTTGGTCCAGTCTCTGCTTGTTGTTTACAGCTATCCTCTTGACACTGGCCTCCTCTCGGGCCTCCGCTAATTCCTCGTTCCTCTCCATCACTTCTATGAGGAGCAAAGGACTTGTCTGTATTTCTCCCTCCTCTAGAGACACTCCTCTCAGTTGAAGCATGTACAGTCCGCGCTTCATGGGGTGGAGCAGCGTCGAGTACGCTGCATTCACTAGGGCAGAGTAGTCCTCTGAGATTCTTTTCTCTTCCTGGGAAACAAGCACACTAGATTGGTCTTAACCTGCTACACTGGAGCTAGTTTTAACATAATGAGACTTTCCACCCTCCATGAACAAATAACGTAATGAGCCCTCTCCCCTCAGACAAAGTGTAACTTAGGCAGGTGTCACATTGTTGGGCCTCTGTAGTTGACATTAGTGAACAATGGAGTTAACATCAGTGAAACCATTTTATCATAGATGTTTATTATTATTATTATTAGCACCGCGTCTTACTACCCGTTCGGGTTATACGCATTATCATAGATGCTAGGGATGAGAAAGAGGGAGCGGAAAAACCACCCTCAGTAAACTCCCACCCCACCGGTATTCTAAACCTAACCTCCCTATCATCGGCAGTCCGCTCTATCATGAAAGAGATGCGTTAAACCAGTGGTTCCAAACCTTTTTCAGCTAACACCCCCTTTGATAGAACATCAAATTTCCACACCACCGCCCCACAATTGTTTTTGGAATAAATATTTTTTTTTAATCCAAAAGGTTTTATTTTCACTTTTTTATTTTATAGTAAAATCAATATAACACCAGTAGCATAGTGGTAACAAAAATCAAAGATTGAACATTATTGTGATGGTTGACTGTGTTTCGTTTTCATAGTTTGGTGAATATTGGGTTTGATGTTTGACAGAAAATAGCTTCCTACCTCAAGTTGACAACGCTGTTAGTTTTTATGAGAGAATTGAAAATTTGGAGGTTTTGCATGTAACTGCAATGGTAGCCGAGGGGGAGGGTGGAAAACAGAAGGACAAATCAGAGGCTTACAGCCTTACTTTTGGCTGGTCATTTAATAGTATAATACAACTGATAAACAGTGTTGCCAAGATCACAAGAAAATATTATTTTACTTAAATGGAAAAGTTATTTAAATATAAAAAAAAGTTTTTCAATTCTCATGATTTTTAATGTTATTTACTGACTTCCATGATCCCCAGGTTGGGAACCACTGCCTTAGACCATTCAACTCCTGAAGTGGATTTTAAATAGTCCTATTTTAACTTTCACAAAAAGGATTATTATTATTAGCACCGCGTCTTACTACCCGTTCGGGTTATACGCACTTACGCTAATGTGTAATGGTAGGGTGATTGTGAGATGAAATGAAGGACCTACAGTTTAACGTGGAATCCGAACCACGGTGGAGACCTGGCATTCCTCACATTCACAAGATGTCTTGTCAGAGGTGAAGGAAGGGTTTGGTAATCAGCACAAAGAGGAGAATGCATAAAATATCAATTCAGTATATTTGGTGTGTAATCTTGCAACCTGTATAGTATTAAGGTAATTTGCCATTAAAAGAAATATATCCAGCCTCTGGTAACAACTGTAACAGTACAGGCAGAACTAGTATAGCTCTCGGCTGTAACTATAGTTACGGTACATACCTCACTGCTGTTGCTGAATCGATCAGGGTGAAGAGAACTCTGTAACTTACGATATCTTGAAGTCAGTTCAGACAGTGACACATTGTAGGTTTGTGCTACGCCAATAATATCAAAATATGTGCTGGAATGTTCGGGTCTCTGCAGAACTTTGCATCTGCTACAAAATAACTGTTTAGCAGCATCTCTACTCCTACAGTTCCAACATTGGAGAGGGTTACCGTCAAACTTGAATCTCCTAAAAGTATTTGGGACAGTACTTCTTGGGTTCTCCCGGTGAAGATGTGAGTGTCTAATAACCGAGCGGCCAGTGCAACTTATTTCTGTCCTCAAAGAACAAACACATACTTTCTGTAACCTGATAAACACAGGAACAAGGCTCCTTGCCGACCACCTTATATATGTTAGCATAATTATGGCGTATTTGAATAAAACTATGCGTTTCTTTAAGTCACTATCTCGACACAAATCGTACAAAAACTACTTGCAATTAAGTCACAATATTGACAGGAGAAAGGTTATGTTTGCACTTCGCGGGCCTTGAACATTTTAGGAATAATCTATATACTTATTGTTCCTAGAGTGTTCACAATTGGCCTTAATTTTTAATTTTGGTATAACATTTTTGATGGCTTGATTTATTTTACTAAATTTTGAACACTTGGGTTTTATTTTTAAATTGATAGTTGAACATTACAGTGTAGAGAGGAAACCTAATTATTCAAGGTTCGAGTAATCTGAATAATAATAATAACCAATACCAGTATTCACATTAGTCATTACATTAGCCTTAAAGAGTTTTGTCATCAATAGGTTATTTGAAAATTAATTAGAACAACAAAACGATAGCAAAGACACGCTTAGGTATTTGTCTGGTCACTTAGGCTGTAGCACATTATTTTGTGTCCAAGAAAAACAAATGTTTGTATATTTTTAATATAGTCAGCCAACTCATATGCTTTGATAACTATAACTTATATTCTCATAATAATCACATATAAATATTTAATTTAATAATAACTTTTTTTAAATATCATATTTTATTTATAGGATATTTTTCTTGCAACGCCGTTGAACACTTTACCACAACAGATACGCAGATCAGTATCATTTTTAACTAATTGAATACCACATAAGTTTTAAAATCTAGGAGTTTTCGTACTATATACCTTAAGCGAGTGCAAAAGTTACACATCCTGAGCCAACCTCCGAAATAGCCAATCAGAGAGCGACAACACAAAGCTCTAATGCTAGATTTGTCTATAAGTTATTCGCTCATTCACCTCTGCTGGTTACTAGCCACGTATTACTTTAATTTTCTACTTCGTTGCGGTTTTAGATTTTTAAAATGATCCTCTGTAAATTAATATTACTAATTAGCATATTTTATATTACTTTGGGAGCTGAAGAAGATGTGTTAGAGCTAGGAGACGACGACTTTTCGACAGTTCTGGGAGAACATGATACAGTACTTGTCATGTTTTATGCACCCTGGTAAGATATATCAATATAATTCTCGAGAGCAATTGTTTTTAATTCGAAGAGCCTAGGTTCAGTTCCAAGCTGTCATAATTTAGTTTGACAAAGCCAGCTTTAATACAAGGTTTGCCCCTTGGAAGTGTCAGTGGTCATAAAAACTGTCGCATGGTTACGATCCTTGGTCTTTTAAACAAGATTAATACTTTCAAAATGATCAGAAACAATTTGTTAATATTTTATACGTGATTATTCTCGCTTCACATAATCTCGCGTACTATGGGATGGACATCCTTTTCACAATGATAACTATAAACAAACAGTTTTTGTGGTCGGTTTGACTATCAACTGACCATCTTGGTTATTTTTCCATCAGCATAATATTTTATATTGAAATAGAGTAAAGTATATATTAAACATATATATATTTCCATCAGCATAATATTTTATATTGAAATAGAGTAAAGTATATATTAAACATATATATATATTGGTATTGTTTCCAGGTGCGGACATTGTAAAAAGCTGAAGCCTGAGTATGCAAAGGCTGCGGGTCTTATCAAGGGCAACGACCCACCGATAGCACTTGCTAAGGTGAGCGATCTCAATCTTAATTGGTTCATCTTTCTATCAAAGCCCTTGATATGTTTGTTTCCATCAAGTCATCAAAATACAACTGTAAATTTGAGAAAATAAGCACAGCTCATGTTTCTCCCCTGTTTGTCAATTTGTGCTACAAGAAAGGAAGGTTATTGGCTCCTTAAATCTGACAACAAAACTTTACTTGGTTTAGAAAATTCTACATGGAAAATAAATCACACTTTTAAATTATCGGTTTGAGATCCACCAAATTTACAACAATACTAGCCATTGTTGGGGTCATGTTCTCCAGGTGGACTGTACAGAAGCTGGCAAGGAGACTTGTAACAAGCATGGTGTCACGGGGTACCCTACACTCAAGATCTTCCGAGGCGGGGAAGTGTCCCAGGAGTACAATGGGCCCAGGGAAGCAGGTAATGGAAAACACACAAATATTTATTGAAACTTGTGCTCCACAAACTAACATTAGAGATTCTGCCATGAATAAAATAACCATTACATGCAAGTTTGATGGCCAATAGTCAAACTACTTAGCTTAAGGTGACAGAGAAAGGAGGTGTATTTATAAAATGCATCAGCATCCACCTGGACCGTCCAGATTTATATGATTGCCAAACCCTTCCTTTAACTCTGACAATACCTGTATTAATCACAACATGTGAATGTGGGGAATGCCAGGCCTCCACCGTGGTTCGGCTCCCACGTTAAACTGTAGGTCCTCCATTTCATCTCACAATCACCCTACCATTACACATTAGCGTAAGTGCGTATAACCCGAATGGGTAGTAAGACGCGGTGCTAGTAATAATAATAATAATAATAATCCACCTGGAGCTAGAATGGAAGGTCAATGACACCCGACATCCTATATGTTTGGAGGGAGGGAAACGTCACTTAAAATATTTATTTTTACTGTTTTTATAACTAAAAACCTTTATGGCCACTACAACTTTTTGAATATGTCATGAGCATAGTGGACTATTAAACTAAATCTATATTATTTATTTTTAGACACAAATGTTTTTGTTATAAAAACTGTAAAAATACAAGCTCAACTTGTGCTGCCTTCCATTTCAACTTGAGGGTGGTAATCATTATGTCAACCTGACAACACCTGCGTACAATATATAATTTAAATGTGTTAATAAAAGGTTAGGCTGTGAGCAATGCCCCAGGAGTTGATCTCGATCTGTCCCCCTGTTCTCCAGCTGGCATTGTGAAGCACATGAAGTCCCAGGTGGGGCCCAGCTCCAAGGACCTGAACAAGGACTCTGAACTTGAGGAGTTCATCAACAAGGAGGACGTGGCTGTTGTTGGTTTCTTCGAGAAGGAGTCTGATCTCAAGAGTGCGTTCCTGAAGGTCGCAGACGCGCTCAGGGAGAAGGTTCGGTTCGGACACACCTCCAACAGAGATCTGCTGTCCAAGCACGGCCACACGTGAGTTACAGGATATAGCACGTATGTAGGGACACACTTAATTTGTGAAGTATGATCCACGTTTAATTTGTGCATTGAAAGTTGGAGATAATTTTTAAATGTCACTAGAATTTTGAGATATATTTACATATTTTTCAAAATGTAAAGTTGAATATCATAACCATTGTTATTATATCGAGTTTTACAATCCTCCACTTTATATTTGAAATGAACTTCGTTATATTAACTATTTTCCAGATTTCTTTATTCAACTCTTGAACCTCATAATATAAGGCTAGTGTAAGACTCAGTGGAGATGAAGTGTGTAGGAAAGAGATGGAAGGAGCAGATAACAGCAAGTGAAAGGAGAAAAATGGTAGGACAGAGGAAGATGAATACAGTTTACTAAACTGACCTGGCCACAGGCTGGAAATGGTTGATGATGGTTATGATAATTCTGGCATAGGTAATTAATAGCATTCATTTAAAACAATGGGTACCTATTTTTTATTTGTAGTTTTACATAATAGAAAATGCACAATTATTGGGCCTAGAGACCTGGGATTAGAGCATTTAAAAACTCAAAACATTTTAAATCACCAACACACATTTATAATCAGCAGCAACACATTTAAAAAGAATTCATTATTTCAATAGCACATTTTAAACATGTTTTTACTTTTATTTGTGCTTCATTTTCTACCAATGTGTAGACATATGCAAAGGGGGAGGTTATTTTTTAGGGGAAAAGTGGTGTTATTATTCTCAAAAAGTTATGAGATATGCTGAAAGCTATGTTATTATTTACATAAAATAAGAGTCCACTTAGTACTCAATTAAAAAACCTAGAATAAAACTATTTACATTTATCGTTCATATTGTGTATTTAACTATTAAGTATTTATTAACATATTAATTGAAAAATCAAATATAAATATGCACAAAAGGTTTTACGCTTAGTAATGTCAAACTCGACATCTCACTATCATTCATTATCTTAGAGTTTTACAAATTGCAATTTCAAAATAATCGAATATCAATTTTTTGTTTAGACCAAACAATGACACCGAAACATGTTGTCAGAGAAGACTTAACTACTATCAAATAAAGAGAAGGGAATAAAAATAAAGAAATAAAGAAGATACAATTTTGCTTGTGTGTGTGTATATATATAAATAACTTTTAAAGGCTGAAAACAAAGAATCGATCTATAGAAATCAAAATTTAATTATCAAAATATGTAATAGTAGAAATCATGATTTCTAAGGTTAATCTTAGAAAAAGCCTAGCTCTGTGAAAATACTCATATATCCTTTGATCCATTTTATACCATTAAAACCAGCAAAACAACAGATACTCTGTATAAACGGCAGCCCCAGAATAGCACTCGCTATCACCAGGGTTGTCACCTTGAATATTGTATTGCATCACATGATATTTGCCAAATACAAAGAAATTGTGTTTATTTAGAAAAACACTTAAATTCATGTTATTCATGTGAAAACAGTAAAATTTGCGTAAAAATTTGTGTTATTGCAAATGCGAATTTTGCATATCCCTACCAATGGGTAATGTCTCTTAATTGACATATATCATGCTTAATACACTTTAATTCACACATGAAACTTATAAAGTCTACCAACGCTGATGGTCCCATGCCAGTTACATTATGTAACATATATTTCTGGACACATTATGTCTGATAAACACACTCATATGTGACTTAAAACTACACAAATGTATGGACACAGTCTGATAAGCACGCTCATATGTGACTTAACACTAAACACACGCATGGATACAGTCTGATAAGCAGTCACAAGTACAGAAGCAATTGGTCCTGTAAGCACGACTACATATGAGCTACATAGTGTGTTAACATATGTATGAATATGAGTAGTAAAATATAATCTTGAGCCTAATATGAGAGTAGGAGGAAATTACTGTATTTACCCGAATCTAAGACTACTCCCAATTTTTCAGTGGTTTGGGAAATATTTTTTAAAAGTGGTATTTATTTTATAATGGCCGAAGAAAATAATAATTATGGTAGACTTAATTTTATTATATTTGGAAGAAGGTATAGGAAAGGTGGATAGAAACATAAAAGGGGGACAAACACAATATGGCATTTACAATGAAAAGAAGAACACAGTTCACACTTTACACTGCTGCCATTGGACAAAGAGGTAATGGATGCCTCTTGAAGAAAATTGATCGTCACCGCCCAATCCCCCGACCCAGGTTTCATTCTATCGGAACTCATCAGGGAGGAGTGTGAAATGCGCAACACAACTTCCTAAAATAGAAAACCAAAAAACAAAAGGGGAGAAAAAGGAAAATGGTAAAGAATGATAGGACAAATAGATAGGAACATGTAAAAGGTATAACATAAAGGACAAACACAGGAAAAGGACATTGGATGCGAATGTATAATGATATAACTCAATAAGGAAATCCTCTTTTCGTTTTATGAGGTAATTGTATTATATTTGGAAGAAGGTATAGGAAAAGTGGATAGAAACATATATTCGAATGAAACCTGGGTCGGGGGATTGGGCGGTGACAATCAATTTTCTTTAAGAGGCAACCATTACCTCTTTGTCCATTGGCAGCAGTGTAAAATGTGAACTTTGTTCTTCTCTTCATTGTAAAGGCCATATTGTGTTCGTCCCCCCTTTTATATGTTTCTATCCACTTTTCCTATACCTTCTTCCAAATATAATACAATTATCTCATAAAGCAAAAAGAGGTTTTCCTTATTGAGTTATATCGGTAGACTTAATTTGTAATGCTAACAAATTGTTTTTTATTTACAAAATAAAACACCTATACTGATTATTAAAATTTAGTTTAGGTTACAGAATTGCTAAGGAATTTCTTTGTTTTGTCACAAATCTTACTTTTGCATGAGGAGGTTAACTTTGAAAAAGTTTCATAAAAACAATGAGGAGTTAATTTTTACTATGACAAATAATAATCTTTATTGAAAATTCGAGTTTCATACATACCCTACTCCCCCTAAATACGAACATTGGATTCTACCATTAACACGCTAGCTTTACGCGACGGACTTTCACTTTCACGATAATATTCAGAAAATAAAATAATATAAAGTAAAAATAAAGAGATTTAGGAAAAAATCAAAGCTTAAATATACAAAAACTGTTGCTTTTATAAGTAAAAGATATACATTTCACAGGCTACAAAAATATAACCAATAAACACACCTGCTGTGAATTAGCGTAAAAATCAGCCGCCGTGGCAGCCAAGCATAAAAAATTAATGATAACTAAACAAGAATCCGATTTAGGTACATCCAAGTAAGGATAATAATTTACTTAATATTATCCAAAAAATAGAGATTTTGTGAAATCTCACAAATTAAAACTAAAGTTTGGCATCGCGCTAAAATTGTCTTGTAAACTCTAAGCCTGCATATTATTGATTGTTTAAATTCAATTAGAATTTTCTCATCACGTTTTACTTGTCAAGCACTATGTAGGCAATGTTTTAAGAATCAAATACGTAACAATTCGATAAATATTATTTGTTTTCAAATCTATTTTCATTATTGTGAATGGCTGATTTTTAATATCGTAGAGAAGTAATTGTGATGGTAATTAAAAACATCGCAACGAAATAAAATTCCATTTGATTATGCCCATCACTATCCCTCAACCCTTTTTAGTAATTAGCCGTGTTGAATACTAAAGAGTGGTATAGAGATTTTTAGCGTATACTATTGAGTATTGCGATACCAGTCGTTATTATGGTTATTGAGTATAATTGAGTATCGGTATCAGGCCACAACTAGATAGTTATTTTTAATGATAACTTTAAAATACCTTTAAAATACGTGAGAATGGATACAATTTGTAAAAAAAAAATGGGCAGGCCTGCACTATTATATCAATATTAAATAAAGATGTAAAATGTTACCTTTTGATGTAACTCAATCCTTAATCTGAGATTTTAAGATGATACCTAGATTTTGAAGCTACAAATTTGTGGATAAAACTTTTCTTGGATTCAGATAAATACGGTAATATAACAAAACAACCATCCAGTGACCTTGTCATATCACCAGCACTTACTGCAGTTGAATATTTTCTTCTTAATTTTTGAAAATCTCTTACCAAGTATATTCAATAGAGATATAGCCTTTTAAATACGATTTCAAATTACAATTTTTTGGGAGGTAAAATTATATGTTTGTTGGAAAATGTACACATTAATATAGGGAGTTTCTAAACTATCTGCCCAAACTTAAGCCACATCATCTGTGGGCAAAGAGCAACAAAAAATCTATTAAAAACTGTCTGGAAAAGTAATCTTGTATTATTTAATGTAAGTTGAAGTTAAGCACATTAATGTTATGGGAGTATGCAGCTGTACAAGTTGCATATCATTAGCGCAGGCAAAAGTGACTGGTCACATGAAACATGTCTAAAGGATGAGCACTTTTCAAGTGCAACCGATGGATACTTTTGTGACCAAGTCAATACATGATATGTCCACCTAATAAAATGCAACTTGTTGTACACGTATGTATCTACAGCTGCGAGTTCCCAGAATTGTTGCACCTAACTTCAACTAAGATTCAATACTACAAATTGACTTCCAGACAGTTTTTAATAGGTCTTCTGTTTGTTTTTGGTTTATTTTAACTTTTTATTTTTATTCATTTTCTTGGAATCAAAGATTTTTCTTTTGGTGGTACTGAAAAATTAAGGTGCATCTTACAATTGATGGCGTCTTAGAATCCAAGCAATACACTAGCAACGACTCATCTCCTTAAAACATATCTATCCATACTATTTTATTTTTGACACGGACAGGACCCTCGAACATTGAAGAATATTTGAGGAGTTGAGAGTTTTAAATGGGGATTTCTTAGAATGCTCTAATACGGCTAAATGGTAATTCGGGCCCAACATGTTTTCTAGAAAAAAAACTTGACCAGGACCCTGGACCATTAATTTGACACTTAACTGAATTTAATTATATTATATAGTGAATGCGTTATAACATTATTTACTGTTTTTATTTTCTCTCTACTCTCAAGCTCAACATTTTATCTGAAATTCATATTCATATTTGAAATTTGGTAAAATGAAGATTTGTATTTGTCAAATAATGGTTTCTATTCAACTGTGATTGTTGAGTCATGTGTTTCTAGCGATGCTGTTGTCCTGTTCCGCCCCAAACACCTCCACAACAAGTTTGAGCCTGACTCTGTGAAGTACGACGGAGAGGCCTCCAAGTCCAGCATCGACGCGTTCCTTAAGAAAAACACGTGAGTGGACTAGGGGGTTCTTTCACTGATACAACATCACCTCATTTGTAGGAAAGAGGATTGGGGGGGGGGGGGGAGGGGGTCTTTCACTGATACAT
>CABEEJ010002024.1:82220-98163 GCA_901482245.1 Timema douglasi
TCTTTCACTGATACATCATCACCTTATTTGTTGGAGAGGGGACTTGTGGGGTTCTTTCACTGATACATCATCACCTCATTTGTTGGAGAGGGGACTTGTGGGGTTCTTTCACTGATACAACATCACCTTATTTGTAGGAGAGGGGACTTGTGGGGTTCTTTCACTGATACATCATCACCTTATTTGTTAGAGAGAGGATGGGGAGGAGGGTCTTTCACTGATACAACATCACCTCATTTGTTAGAGAGGGGACTTGTGGGGTTCTTTCACTGATACATCATCACCTCATTTGTTGGAGAGAGGATGGGGAGGAGGGTCTTTCACTGATAACATCATCACCTCATTTGTAGGAGAGGGGACTTGTGGGGTTCTTTCACTGATACATCATCACCTTATTTGTAGGAGAGAGGACTTGTGTGGTTCTTTCACTGATACATCATCACCTCATTTGTAGGAGAGGGGACTTGTGGGGTTCTTTCACTGATACATCATCACCTCATTTGTAGGAGAGGGGACTTGTGGGGTTCTTTCACTGATACATCATCACCTTATTTGTTGGAGAGGGGACCTGTGGGGTTCTTTCACTGATACATCATCACCTTATTTGTTGGAGAGGGGACTTGTGGGGTTCTTTCACTGATACATCATCACCTTAATTTGTAGGAGAGGGGACTTGAAGGGTTCTCTCGCCGATAAACCAGCAACTCAGTTGTGTATGAACATTGTGCACATAACAAATTAATTTTCATGTGACTAAAAGTAAAACCTGAAATAATTTTACTATATATGCTGGATAGTAACTTAATTTATAGACTATAACATCCAGTAAAGGCCCCAGTTGTGCGGAAATTTATACCGGTCACCATCTTTATTTCTTTTGGAGACATTTTATGATGCTATACTTACTTATATCAGTTTCTTTTAAGCAATACAATTTATTAAATCTTGAAGTTATTTAATTTCTATATATAATATTTATTCCTTGCTTTCTTTTGCATAAAACTTTCTTGAACTTATTCATAATTAAAAATCAATATTTTAACAACCGGGTTCCTGCCTACTTTAAAACTTAGTGCTCCAGAAAACAAAACAAGGCGCGAGGCTTGTCTTCTACAAGTTACTGCCTACTCATCACTGTTAATCTCTTTTGTTGACAGTCTTCTTTGTTATTTAGCCAACTTGGTGGTTGGGATGAGGAGGGGGGTTATTTTACCACTTGTAGGGAGACAAACAAGTTGGGGAGGCATGTGACTCTGGCTATCAACAGTGATTTGTTAGGTTCAGCAAGGGAAAGAGGACAGATATATTATACTATCTTTTGGGGTGGGAAATGAGAGGAAAGGTGGGGGACGGGGGGAGAGTCAATCATTTATGGGAGATCAATGTGTCTTTTGTTGGTGCCAGCCAGGGAGTTGAGTGTAAGGGGTGTCAAACCTAGAGAGAACATTGAAGAAGTTTCAAACCTAAATAATATTCTGCAGTTTCATACTTAGAGCAGATTGAAGAGGTGAAGAGGTTTTGTAGTATTTTTTTCCCTATGTGAATTATTGAATATAAAACACCATTTTTAAACTAAATTAACTAATAAAAATAATTTCCATCAAAAATGTAAACTCAACCATTTAATTGATTGCATTCTTTGATATAAATTCAAAATTTTGTTTTTTATTTGATAAAAAAAATTCTCTTTTCACACACTTCTATATATTTTATTATGTTTATTTTTAGCACCATGTTTTATTACTCGCTCCGGTTATACACCTATGTATTAATTACTCTAGTGTGTTAGGAATGAGGAAGATTTAATTTAGAAGTGTGCTTGCATTTGCTTGGATAGAGTGGGAAACCATTTAGGAAGAACCACCCTTAGTACACCTGGCCAAGATCAAACTAAATATCCTCGTCATTGGCAGTCTAGTCTATGACTTAAACCATGCAACCAGCAAAGCTGGTTTTAATATTATAACTTTAACAAATCTTATCATATTAGTTTAGAAATCCATATATTTTAAATCTAAGATTATTCTAAAAAGTAATTTTAAAATTCCCCATTCCCTTCTCGAATCCTAATATTTTGATTCATTTCCCGTCCTGTTTCCGTCCCAAAATAAGTCATTACTGTCCAGCCCTAAAATTTACATATAATTTGTAACCCCCCCCCACCTTCATCATTCAGAAAT
Source organism: Timema douglasi (assembly GCA_901482245.1). Classification (NCBI taxonomy): domain Eukaryota; kingdom Metazoa; phylum Arthropoda; class Insecta; order Phasmatodea; family Timematidae; genus Timema; species Timema douglasi. The sequence goes on from CABEEJ010002024.1 coordinate 84,401, forward strand.
AAGTCAGGAATGGTAACAAGAGAGTTATTTTATTCAATTAACAAACATATACAACTCGATGAGACAGCTCAAAGCGTTAGGTGCTGTGAAAAACAGTTTGAAATGAACATGCTTTAATTGTCACACACAGGTTTCATGAACCATAGAAAGTACTTTAAGTAAAAAAGATATCACACAATATGAGAGAATTAATAAAGGTAAGTTACAACATAAGTTGACAGGACTGTTTCCTACCAGTCATAACTATAGATAATCAACGTTTGATACTTGCAAGACACCTACTCTCGTCCATAAATTGCAGTTCTAAACACATGATATAATATATTTTAAATTGACCTTCATAAAAACCTCTGTTTGATATCCTTAGTCCTATCATAATTGTAATTTACAGGTAACTCAAAGATCCTAGGCAATAATAACTAATCAAGGATACAATCTTATAAATACAAAATAATGATTTATTTACCTTTTTTGGTAGCTCTCAATTAGTTGAAAAATTAACAATATAGCTCTATTAAATTATTGTCCTCCCAACTGAACAGGACTACATTTGAAATCATCCGCCTAAACCTCAAACTATAATTTTAATAACGACGCCGTCAACCGGCTTACTAAAACCATTAATAATTAAAGTGACGTCTACAGCACAATCTTGACGACTTGCAGTCCCATCATTACCTAACAAACAATAAACTTTAAACATTACCAATAATATTAAAGAATCTCCCAATAAATAACAAGATGACTTTAATCCCACAAAATATTAAAGTAAGTAGAGCCGACGAACGATGCTATCAGTTAATAACCGTCCCAAATGGCCTGCACCAAAAGGGTAAAAACATCTGTTGGGCGGATAAGTTGAAATTATAGGTAAAAACACAGACCAAATGTCCCCCAAAGAGATAACAATCCATGGATAGGACATACGGTTTGAACTAACCGTTCAAAGATTTTAAATATTTCCATGACCTTAGGAGCCAAAATATACTAAGTCCATCAGATGTGAATTCCGTGTTAATAATCAGTAAGTTTAAATTTAATTAATCCAAAAACGATAATTTTGAATAAGTTAAAAATAGTTTAAGTCCAAAGGGAATTAAGAATACTGACATTAATCAGACGAAGACGTCACTCACCTTGAAGCCAGTATGTAATATGTGACTACATCACAGAATCCTACCATTATATACCATATGAATCTACCACATGTTCTCAAGGTGCGGGGAGTAAGGTGTAGCATGCGTCTAGAACATACTGGGACATAACACACCTCTCCAGGTGCATGTGGAAAGAACAGTTCTATTAGTTTGCCGAACACAACCGATATGAGTTAACTTGGGCCAGGGTGTTGAGTGAAACAACATATAAGTGCTTACTTGTTGTAACAAAGCTAGAAGTTCTTTAAGTATGAAAGACTAACAAAAATTTATACTTTGTCCATTACTTTTAAATAAGTTAGGGGCTCAGAACAGGGTCATTCATTACACAGCTCGGAACTAAATATGTTATATATATATGTGTGTGTGTATCTTTTTTACTTCTGGTTTTAATTTCTATTAACAATTCATTTTTTTATGTTGTGTGACCTCTAAAGCATTATTTGACTGTCCTTGCAGCCATGGTTTGGTGGGTCATCGGCAGAGGGACACAGTGAACGACTTCAGTTCCCCGCTCGTGGTAGCATACTACAATGTGGACTATGTCAAGAATGTAAAAGGTATCCTGATAGGCCTACTTGATTTCACTGTTAAAATTGTTGACCTTAGTGGTCTTGGGTTAAAGTTCTCGCCTCAGAACCCGATGGTCATGAGTTCAAATCCAGCTGGGGTAGACAAATTTTTCTTGAGCGATTAAAATTCATAGCACACTTTCCTTCAGAGGGAGAGTAAAGCTGTCGATTGTGGCATGTGAAAATACCTCTACCAGCAAAATTTGTAGAACTTTTTACACTCGCTCATAGAAATTCTCGTGTGCTGATAAAATCATTTTGTTTATAAAGTGCACATTAAATACCTTAAATAAAATAAAATAAATAAATAAATCGTTGGGAAGATTTTGTTTTTTTAAAAGCAATTAGTAAATGAGTGTACAAAGGTTACTTTTCAAAATAGTTGTTAAAACAAAGCTTTGAAACCGTTTTAAACGCTTAGGGCAAATTTAAATAATTTAATCTAAAAAAAGTGTACTACCAGACATTTGTCAAATTATTTGTTATTTTTCTAGGAATATTTTTATAGTTGAGGGAAGTAATGGGTTGTTGGAAATGATTTTGATGTACCCTTTTTAAAGACTTAAAATAGAAGGCACAGAAAACTTTTACTGGAAGATACATTTCTGATTTGGCCAATTGAACAACTTACTTGAAAATAGTACACCAATCACAAGCGACATGCCTCCATTAACAATTCAACCTTGTTTATTAGTTGAAACGTTAGTTCACACCAAAACAAACAACTTGCAAGACAAACCACCACAAACTGGTTTTAATAATTCTTACTTCTAAGTTGACAGCCAAACTTGTAACCAGATCACTGTCGCTAGACATTTGTCGCCTATTACTGCCACTTGTAAATAAAACAAGACTTTGAGTGCTGGTTGCCTGGTCACAAATATGACTGAGCTTGGCCTAATATATTTTCAAATCTTCTCTGTACTCCAGTGCTAGTTATAATAACTAGGGATGGACTGGAATGACTTTTATTTCAGGACGGGAAATTTTAAAATTACCCTTCAGTATAATCTTAGATTTAAAATATATTGATTTCCAAACTAATATGGTAAGACTTGTTAAAGCTATAATATTATTAAAACCTGCTTTGGTGGCTGATGGTCTAAGGTACCACTCTTGCAATAGACTAGACTACCGATGATGGGGATATTTAGTTTGAATTTGGCCGGGTGTATTAAGGGTGGTTTTTCCTAGATGATTTCCCACTCTATCCACGCAAATGCAGATACACCTCTAAATTCTTCTTCCTCATTCCTAACAAAAGAATAATATTTGGCACTGTGTCTTACTACCTGTTCGGGTTATATGCTATCATTCCTAACACCCTAGAGTAATTAGTACATAAGTGTTTAACTGGAGCAAGTAATAAGACGCGGTGCTAGTAAAACATTGCTAAAGGTAATAAAAACAATAACAAATAACATAATAGGATAAATAGAAGAGTGCGCGAATACTATTTTTTTATCAAATCAAATAACAAAATTTTGAATTAATATCAAATAATAAAAGTAATAAAAAAATTATTTTTATTACATTTTGATGGAAATTACTTTTATTAGTTAATTTCTTCTGAAATTGGTGTTTTATATATAATAATTCGCATAGGGAAAAAAATACTACAAAACTCTTCAATTTGCTCTAAGTATGAAACTGCAGAATATTATCTAGGTTTGAAACTTCTTAAAAGTTACTTTTCTTAAATGTTCTCTCTAGTTTTGACACCCCTTACACTCAACTCCCTGGCTGGCTCGCCAACAACAGACACATTGATCTCTCATAAATGGTTGACCTTGGCAAGTTACTCCCCCCCCCACCTTTCCACTCATTTCTCACCCCAAAAGATAGTATAATATATCTGTCCTCTATAAATCTTTCCTCTTTCCCTTGCTGAACCTAACAAATCACTGTTGATAGCCAGAGTCACATGCCTCCCCGACTTGTTTGTCTCCCTACAAGTGGTAAAATAGCCTCCTCCCCATCCCAACCACCAAGTTGCCCTTAGTTTTGTTTCCTGGAGCACTATGTTTGGTTTCCCTGCTTGAAACTTTTTGGTGAAGCATCCCATGTCTAATGGAAATAGATACATTCCAGACATTTTCCTGAGGGTTCGGGATCCTGGCCACTCCTATTTATAACTAGAGATATTGATTTATGAGCGGTAAAAAAGATTGTATTTTGTTGAATACAAATTTGAATTTCATCATTAAAAGTTGCTAGATAAAGGTATTTGGCCACCCCTAGTGATATTGATTTATAAGCGGTCAAAAAGATAGTATTTTGTTGAATACAAATTTGAATTTCAGCATTAAAAGTTGCTAAATAAAGGTATTTTTCGGTTAAAAACTGTTTTTAAAAAATATACCAAAACTTAGGTATGGATAGAAATAAAGTTTGGTAAGCAACGGAGGAGGCAGAAGTGGACATAGGAGTGGTAATGAGAGTAAAAAAGCATGTATGAAGATAACAGGAATTGTGTTAGGGTGGAGAGTTGGAGGACGCAGTGGTTCCAAATAAAACATCGAGTGATGCAGGGGATTTCCTTCCCTTTCACCATTACTGTTTGAAATGATAATGGAAATGGTCATGAACAAAGTGGCGGGAAAACTTGGGGAGGAGAGAATGAAAGCCATGATGTTTGCTGTTGACTTGATGGTATAGAGGGAGAAGAAATGGCGAAGTGTGAAGTGATGGTAACGACAAGAATGAAGGTAAGACCTAGTAAAGCTATAAGGTTGGATGGAGTAGAACTTAGAGAAAGTGAAATACGTTTGAAGCGTGATTGATGCGAAAGGTGAACGTAAAGAGGATATAATGAGAAGAGGACAGCAAGTAGAGTTGTTCTACAGGTGTGTAAGAGACCTGCTATGGAGAAGAGAAGTGTCCTTGAAGTGTAAGGAAGTGATGTACAGAGTATACTTTGTACCTATTGTCACATATTCAGCAGAAACTTGCACATTGAATGTAAGAGAGACAAGCAGAGCATGCTAGCTGTCAGGAGGAGAAATAGGATTTGGAGTGAAGTTATCCAGGCAAGAGTGGGAGTATAAGGAGTACATGAGATGGTAGAGGAAGCAAGACCGAGATGGTTTGGGCATGTAATGAGAATGGTGACTTAGAGGATACCAAAGAAAATGTTGGAAATAAAGTATGTAGGAAAAAGACGGCAAGGGAGCCCAATAAATAGATGCAGGAACTGATAGCAGAAAGTGTGCTAGAGAAAGGAGAAGAATGAAAGTGATTAAAGGAAGAAGGATAGAGGAACTGACCCGACTACAAACTGGAAACATTTTATGATGTTCATAATTTGATTTTATAAGAGCCAGATCAAACTCAAATTTTACTTCTGCTTTACCATGATTTTGATGGTTGGGAAATATTTTTTCTGGGCTGTAAATTTTTATTGATTATAGGAATATTAAGTAAATGATAAAAAATGCAGTTGGTACTTCTCTTCTAACAATTTTAGGTAAAGAACAATATGGTCTGCTAAGTAAAAATGTGTGTAATTAGAATGTAGTTAATTTCCATTAAAATTGTCTATTATTCTCAAATAAAAGGCCAAGTAATCAATTTTGTGGAAAGATTCCATTTAATTTCATTCTGGGTTTTGCGATACGCTCAAAAATTTTACAATGGACTTAAAAATATTTTGATATTTTAATATGCCAGTAAAAGTTAGTAAAAAAAAGTCTTGTGAAATGTCTTTGTCCTTACTTTAAACTCCAAACATTTTTTTTTCCCTCAGGCACTAACTACTGGCGTAACCGCATCCTGAAAGTGGCCAAGGGTTTCGCTGACAGCTTCTCGTTCGCCATAAGCTCCAAGGACGACTTCCAGCATGAACTCAACGATTTTGGTCATGACTACGTCAAGGGGGATAAACCTGTCATTTTTGCACGAAATGAAAAGAACCAGAAGTTTATCATGGATGGAGAGTTCACGTATGTCTTCTTTGTTCACATACTTACCTTAGTGTACTCATGGTTGTGTGGTTACCCTTTTACAAGATCTAATCATTCAAAAACTCTGTCATTTAAGATGGATAGTCTACTTAGCATTAAGTTTATTAAACTATTTTTATTCACTGAGTTTGTCTGCATATACATAAGAGTTCTAAGACGCTGCACAGCTCCAATAATATCGACATGGCTCTAGGCTGTTGGGGGTGTGATGGATTTGATTATATATTGGCGAGCAAAAAAAAAAATTAAACGGGCAACAACAGTATCTAAGTGACCATGACCTACCTCTAGCTGTGCTGCCAAAGTCCATCCTGTTATGCTCTCTGTTGAATAAATTACATAACTATGTGTTTTGCTGTGTTTTAATTAGAGATGGGTCAAATCCACTATTTCTCGAATCTGAATCTATATTTTATTCTTGAATCCGAATCCTAGCAAATCGTCATAAATTTTAATGATTTACAAATGGACCTACATTATGCAATATAGGCCTAAACTGTAAATTAATATTTATTTCAATCCTATTTTCATCTTTAATCAACCCCAACCACCCCATACAAAATACATGTTAAAATCCAGCCAAATTAAACAATCTAGACTCATATTAATGTTTAAAGATAAAATCAATCAAAATTTTAGTGTCTTTTAGTTATTTTTAAACGTGTTGTTAGAATGAGTTGAGTTTCTAAAAAAAAACATGTGAAATAAACAGATTAGGTCTAGTTATCTTTTGATCAACTTTAATCATCATTGAAGGATTATAATTTATTATATTAAGGTTAAGATTAATAAAGACATGCGCCAGGCCTCCATCGTGGTTCGGATTCCACGTTAAACTGTAGGTCCTTCATTTCATCTCACAATCACCGTACTATTACACATTAGTGTAAGTGCGTACAACCCGAATGGGTAGTAAGACGCGGTGCTAATAATAATAATAATAATAATAATAATAAAGACATGCTTAACAATTAAACATACATTGGAAATAGTGAACTCAATAATGCCTAAGTATGTTTTATTATTATTTTCTTATATATCCACTATCTATTTTCACGTAGAAAACAAATATATTTGATTCGTGAGATATATCAATTTCTGAGGATACATTCTATTTAAAACACAAACATATTTTCAACTACAATATGTTCATTCCCATTTAATATGGCAGGACTACGTTTGGATATATCTACATTTACTTCAATAACATATTTTAAAAAATAATAAAAACTAAGTTAAAATCAATTTAAAAATAAATAATGGCTTAGCAAGTTGTTATTTGATTTTTAAAACTCGAGAGCGCTTACTAAGTGGTCAAATTACCTGAATCAATTTTAAACAGATAATCAATAAACGATACACAGGCCTATCGCTGTCAGACTGTTGACAGTATTTATTTTTCATGAAACCCAAAAAATGTCTAACTTAAGGATCGTATGCAATAAATTGGGGTTCTTTGCATAGTTGTAGATAATTAAAACCAGTTGGGTAGTAAAAATTAACAGTATCTTTATTTTAATCATTACTCGGGCAAGTAAACATAATATACGTCATGGCGGCCGACTTGGTATCGTGTATAATGGCCGCTGACTTTGTATCCTGTGTAATGTGTTATTTCTGTTTTAAAAAAATCCGTAGTTTGTTTTATTTATATCGAGTTTATTTGTAATTCTAGTTTTGATTTTCAGTTTTTGAAGAGTTTTAATGTGTTCATTAAAATATTTACAAGATTGTTCGTGAGGTGAATGTTTTAGAAGTGAACATGTGCCGAAACGGTCGAGTCCAAGTTTCCCATAGAGGTGGGAGGGTAGGGTACTAGGCACGTAAGATATTAGACACCCTAACAATTATTTTTTTTAAGAAATTGTATTCATCTTTATCTCTTTTGTCTGACAAAATAAGTACTATGGATTATGTTGTGCTTTTTCAAGCAATCCTAACTAAGTAATTTTTGAATTCAAAATAATATGCTTTATTTATGAGGTGAAAGATTTGATCATCAAATCCAGTAAAACACCGAATCCTTGAATCTCGAATACTTGCCAGGATTCGGTGGATTCGAAGATTCGAGTTGCCCATCTCTAGTTTTAATGTTGGAGTCCCACACTTTTCTGGTAAGTGTGCAGGCCTTGCTCTTCTATCCTCCTTTCATTCTCATCAATATCAACTGTTTCCAGGCTTGGCTAGGTCAGTTTAGTAATATGCTTCCATCTTCCTCTATCCTTCCACCAGTCTTTCTCCTTTGATTTCTTCCATTCTACTCCTCTCACTTGCACACTTGCTGTTATTGGATCCTCCCATCTCTCTACTATCTCGTGTACTCCTTGTACCCCTACTCTTCCCCAGATAACTTCACTCCTTATCTTGTTTCTCCTCACAAACGTTATTCATTTTTACCAAACCCCAAAATAATACAGCCTTTATAAGACCGTTATATAGCCTATAATCACACCTTTGGATAATATATAGCGAATTAATTTTGAGGACTGAAGATATGTATTGAAATAGTTTATAATCTCCACAACAAATGGTGCTCTTTATCACGTGAACAGATTGAACCTATAGGGCTTGGGTCTAAAGCTAATTTAATGGTTTTTTAATGTGTCACTTTGTTTTAATATCTTAACTTTAGCAAATTTAACTTGGATATGATTCAGTGATTTTACAAATTTTTGATTCAGGCTCAAAAAACATGCTTTGCAAATATATTATGCATACATTATGTTTAAAAATGAGGTGGCCCAATGGCTAGATAATTTTATGATAAAGGAAATTGATAAAACTAAAGAAAAAGGAAAAATAAACCTAGGGACATATAAGTCATTCACGAGCTAAGTTTACCTGGATGACAGCTCGAAATGTTACTAGAAGTAATCCCTAATGTATCACTACACCAACAGCTGACATAATATCACTTTGGATGACTGTAATGAAAACAAATGGTAATATATTAATGTGATAGTTAACCACAGTAATTTAGGCCAATATTATTTATATATTTATTTGAGGTCGGACACAAAGTTTATTTATAGTCTTATTCCACTTAAAAAAATATTCACACCACTTTCACAAAAACTTCTAATGAACATAGCTTCAAAATGGCGATTGACGAATCTAAACCATATGATTGAACATAACGGTACACAAATTTTTTACAATGATGCAGACACGCAGTTGATGAAAATATTTTATTCAGTTAAATATTTCAAAATATGATAAAATAATCTTAAAATCATTTATTGGATGTAAAAAATTGACAAGAATTTTTTTTTTTCAAATAAATACGATACCTGTATTAAAAGGTATTGATGTGTGCACTATATTAGACATAATCAATAACGTTCCAAAATGAAAAATAAGTACTTTTAATTATGTTTAAAATATTGTTTCGAGTTGGATAAAAAGAAATTATCAAAAAAAATGAAATAGTATGAGAAAACTTAAGCTTACGTTATTTTAAATGTAATATATAACAGGTAATTAAAGATCTTTACATTTATAACAAAACTGTGATCTTTTACCAGTGTTGGCAACCCAAAACCTAAACATATGATTTTCGAACTGTCATCCAGGTAAAAACCTATCGTGAACGGAATATATTTCCTCTTTCCCTAGGTGGGCTTTCTTCATCAAATTTATTCTTAGTAGTTTATTTTTCCTTTTTCTTTTGTTTTATCAATTTCCTTTATTATAAAATGATGTATACATTAGGTATAGTGATGGACAAGATCTTGAACCCTCAGGAAAAGGTCAGGAATTTATCTATTCTCGTAGGTTGGATGGGATTGAAATCTCTTTGGTAGACAGTCTTCTTTATGTTATTTAGCAAACTTGGTGGCTGGGATGAGGAGGGGGGTTATTTTACCACTTGTAGAGAGACAAACAAGTTGGGGAGGCACGTGACTTATTGTGCTCTCTCTATTAACTAGAGAGGGGCTGTAAAATCACAACCACCTCCTTTGTCACTGCTCCTCTGACGTCACATTCACAACCTGTTCCTGACAGACGAAAGGAGCTGTTCCTTTTTGTCACTGGTCCACAGATCAAATATTCACTACAACAGGTCTGGAGTATTCCTCGTCTCTTTGTCACAGACAGCGCAGGAAAAGGTCCAAAGTAACCTTACTCCTCATCTGTCACAGACAGCGCTGTAACAGGTCCGGTGTACCTTACTACTCGTCTGTCACAGACAGCGCTGTAACAGGTCCGGCGTACCTTACTCCTCGTCTGTCACAGACAGCGCTGTAACAGGTCCGGCGTACCTTACTCCTCATCTGTCACAGACAGCGCTGAAACAGGTCCGGCATACCTTGTTCCTTTATGCTCCGGAGATTAGAGTTGGTTTGGGGAGTCACAAATGGGTTTTTAAGAGGAAATCTTTCGTAGTACAAAACATTATTTCCACAATACAAGCACAGTATGGGATGTATTCTCACAATCAATTGTTATGTTGATGATTAACATTGAAGGGACCCATTTAGTGATCAAGGCAAGGGTCAACAATCTACTGACTGATTTTATCTAGCCCACAAAATATTTAGCAAAATAACAATTTGTTTGAAACATGGACTTAATAATTAATTGCTTCATGGGAAATGTAAAATTGAACTTTTTTTTATCTACTTTATTGCTTTACTTTATTTTAAATCAGCCAAACATTTTTTTAAAACCCATATGGCCCACAATATCAAAAAGGTTGCAAACCTCTGGCTTCACTCTCGTACTATACTGGACTGCTGATGACAGGGAGATTAAGGTTCGATTCTGGTTGGGTGCACTGAGGGTGGTATTTCTTAAACATTTTCAACTCTCAATCCAAACAAATGTGGGAGCACTTCCTCTAAAATCAACCATCTTCATCCCTAACACATTGGCATAATTAGCATAAATGCGTATAACCCGAACAGGCAGTAGCCGCAGTGCTAAAAAACCTAAGGCTGGTAGTAGGTACAAATATAGTGACTGACAAAAAGGAGCAGGTAAAAGGAACAGGTCCAGTGTTGGAGCAGTAGCAGATTGCTCCTGCAAAAAAATGCTATTTGCAAACCTTTATTTTATTGTTATCTTAATATTTTTATTAGCTTTTTTACAACCGTGTCTTAACATTAAATGTTGATCGTTTATGGGAACATGTTATTAAAACATTAATAAAATTACCATTTGTTCCAACAAGTCTTGATATACCTTGACTTTCTTACAAATGGCTATTTGTGATCAACATGGATATCATCTTACTCTTATTATTTTATTGATAATATCTTACAAAAGTGTGCCTCTCTAATGTAAACAAATTAAAAAGCACAACTTGTATCTGTTTTTTTTAGGACTGATAATTTTGAAAAGTTCTTGACAAGCTTGAAGGCCGGGGAGCTGGAACCGTACCTCAAGTCCGAACCTGTCCCAGACAGTAATGACGGTCCAGTGAAGGTTGCTGTGGGCAGGAACTTTGACGAGGTGGTGACAGACAACGGGAAGGACACGCTCATTGAGTTCTATGCACCGTGGTGCGGTCACTGCAAGAAACTGGCTCCCATTTATGATGAGCTTGGGGAGAAGGTGAGAAGTTTTGTGTTTTAATCTGAATGTTATTAAAACAATTTATACCCTAGCAATACCAGGGCTAGCTATCGTAATTACCTGGGCTAGTGTGCTAGCCATTGTGACTACCCGGGCTCGCTATTGTAATTAGCGTGCTCCCACCATCATTATAGTTACCCGGGCTAGTGTGTACACTATCATAACTACTTGGGCTAGTGTGCTAGCCATTGTAATTACCCAGAATTTTTCTCTAAACAACCATTTCAAGATATATTTCTAATAGGATTGAATACCTTAATAAAGATAACTTATCTTAAAATTTCATTTTCTGCCGACCTATACATCTTATTACCATTCTATTTAGGTAGCATATTTTAATCTGCCCTCTTTACCTAAATTTAAATTTAATATTTTACTTTTCTCAAAGTAATAATCTTCCAAATATAATCAAATGTGTAAACATAGTGAATGAAGACCAGTTTCAAGTGTTTTAACAATTGACTCAACAATGATATTTTCCAGCTGAAAGACGAGGATGTGGCGATAGTTAAGATGGATGCCAACAGTAATGATGTGTCTGGCCCTTATGAGGTGCGGGGCTTCCCTACCCTCTACTGGGCCCCCAAGGACAAGAAGAACTCCCCTGTTAAATATGAGGTATACACTTTAGATCGTTAAATTAGACATTGCGAGGGACCTACAATTTACAGTAAATACAGCTTGCTAAAAATGATAAAAATATAAATTTAATAGTGTGAATATTATTATTTTCTGTGTGTGTTTTTAAAGTTATTAATGCTATGATGACCATCTAGGTACAATCCGATGTTCAAAGGAAGGGCTTTTTAGAAAATACTAATTGCTGCCACTGGAGAGAGGAACACGCCTCACACTGGACAGGGGGGAACACGCCTCACACTGGACAGGGGGGAACACGCCTCACACTGGACAGGGGGGGACACGTCTCACACTGGACAGAGGGGAACACGCCTCACACTGGACAGAGAGGAACACGCCTCACACTGGACAGAGAGGAACACGCCTCACACTGGACAGGGAAGAACACGCCTCACAGTTTACACTGCTCTTCCTATTATTTGTTCCTATCCCACTCCTCTTTAACTTATTCCTTATGCAACAAAATATCTCTCTAAAAAATTAAAACCAAAAATTTCCTCAACGAGATCTGTGTTGGTGATTTGTGCTTGAGCTTACCAATGCTATATTATAACCAATCATGTGAATATTTCGCAGGGTGGTCGGGAAGTTGACGACTTCATCAAGTACATCGCTAAGCATGCCACCAACGAGCTGAAGGGCTGGGACAGGAAGGGCAAACCCAAGAAGAAGGAAGAGTTGTAGATTGAAACCTTGTGTTCACACTCACGAGAGCGCACACCAGATAGGAGATGTGTTCATTTGAAGACTGCATTCCTCGTTTCGGCAGCGCCGTTTAATAATGAAACTTCCTGAATAAATGTTTTTGCTACTAGAATTTATGTTTCCATCCATAAATGTTTTAAAATTTAGTCTCTTGGCATGTCAAGAGTCCAGCATTTAGTTTATTTAAGAATACAGACTGTTTTTATGTGGCTGTAGAGGGCAGCTCCGAGGTCTGTGGGACTTGTCTTAAGTAAGGTTCCGTTTCTATTTGATGTGCGCTATGTCGCTTAAGACTTTTTTTTCCCTCAGTGACTGTAAGGTGCGACAGACTTGCAAAGGGGGGGTGGGGGGGAGTTGTTTAAACGAAAGAGTCTCAAATGTTTGGTTTAGGAAATAAGGGGGCATCATCACGTTTATAAAATATTTTGTAATCTTTTAAGGAATATATCTGAACAACAGAATACTGTGGGAAGAGTGAAATTATTATGGGGTGTCATTCGGCTGAAAGCTGTAACTTGAAAAAATGAAACAGTGCTGTGTTTATTGGGAAGATTGATTTTCTAAGGAGTTATTCTTTTAATAAAATAAAATATTTATTTGTTAAGACAGATGGTTGTATCAGAGTCAATGACTGTAATCCTGATAGGGAGCAGGGGCTTGGACTGGATACAAATTGTTGTTTATATTGAAGACTGAAAAGACTGAATTTTTATGGAAAAACAATTCATTCCTGCTAACATTTCCCCCCCCTAAATCAGTTTATTTTGGGATTGGCAATATTTCACTTAACAGTATGAACTTCCATAGTTTGTTTATTATTGCATTTAAAACATTAAAAACTGCTAACCAAGAGGTAAATTTTATTTTTCCATATGTATATACAGTATTTCTGTTTGTTTGTAACTTCCTGTGTTAATTTTGTATGAATATTTGCAATGTATTTGTGTCAGTTTTCAAAATTGGGTGTTTTTGGATCGTGAAATGAAGCATACATACATGTTTCCTGTTTCATGAATCATGTTTTGTTTTATTTTTTAATAAAGTTTAATTTCCTGAAATTGTTTTTGTTTGAGAATAAATTTATTATTCTCTTTATTGTTTTGTTTTTTCAAATGGCTAGCAAACGTAAACATACCGCACAATTCCCTGGG
>CABEEJ010002024.1:98208-126671 GCA_901482245.1 Timema douglasi
GGGGGGGGGGGGGGGGGGGGGACACTGACAGGTTCATCACTCGTGTTTAGTTTATTGATGAGAAGGCATGGGTTCAAATCCATGGAAGCATCTCTTTATGTTCATGTTTGACCATTAATGTGCTATTTGCCTAAAGGCAATTATATGATATAATTTAGAGATGGGAGTGTCAGTATTTGCATGGAGGAAGACTGTAAAACAATTTAGTATTGGTTGTGATTTGAAGCTTGACTACCCCCATTATATTGTGGTAGTGTTGACTCTGACACGGCTCTTGCAATAAACTGGACTGCTGATGACTGAGACATCAGGGTTCGAGTCTTGGTCAGTTGTACTAAGGAGGGTTTTTCCAATCTCACTCCAAGAAAATGTGGATACAGTTCCTTTGAATTCAACTTCCCTTATCTTTAACACATGATCGTAGTAATACATGTGTGTGCAACCAGAATCTGTATAGGGACACAGTTAAAAACAAATATTGGGTGAGCTGTATTTAATTGTTTTTTAATGTATCACAATGAAAAATTCTCCAGTGTTTTTTCCCAATTTTAAAAATGGGTGAACTTAATTGAAATGTAGCAAAATACTTTTTGAACATAATAAATTTAATCTTGTATTAGTAGATATATTTATTTTAGTTTTCTACACATGCAGAAATGCAAGTGGTTCTTTTTCATCTTGTCACTACTTACCACAAACTAAAGATTATTTTCAGGTTTTTTAACAATGGCTTCTCATAATTTAATAAATTAATGAAACCTTAGTATAAAAAAAACACAAGGTGCACACAAAAAATAAAGACAAAGGGAGGTAAGAAAGCAAGGCTAAAAAATAACTAAACAGGAGTGAAATTAAAAAAAAATGCAAATAAATGATTCACAAAAGTAAATGAAAGATTATCAGTAGATAGGTTTTACATAATATTTGCCAATTAAGCTTGCAAAAAGAGAAAAATTAGTAGATGTAGCAAACAATCTTAAAAGGAAAATTTTAAAACTCAAAACTTATGTTATTCTTTGATTTATAAAAACCTAAGTCGAATGCTGATCTTGATTAAATTTTTGTTTTGTAAACATTTGCACTCATTGTTGTAATCTTTGGGCATGCAATGAGGATAGAGGAGAGGATGCCAAAGAGAATGATGGAAATAAAGTAGGTAGGGAAAATACTGCAAGGGAGACTAAGAAAGAAATGGGAGGAGCTGATAAAAGGAAGTATTCGAGTGGAGAACTAAACTGAGCTGGCCACGGGCTCACTTATTTTAAGATACCTCAACACTTGCATTCCTATACTTGGTATGAGCATGGCAGATGTTGAAAAGGACCTTTTCCCTCATTTAAAAAGTTTATATTCTAATACCACAAATGCTCTTGACAGATATTCAACAATTGTTGATATCACCAAGTATAGATAACTAAACTTAATGTGTTTACTGGAGCAATACTATGTTCATTTTGGACAAATAACTTGTTTGTGTTATAAAAACTGAGCACATGGACCGCATTACCCCTCCCCCAACTTTAAAAAATAGGCCAAAGCATCTGGTTATTCTGGGTTGCCTCTACCCTTGTGTTGTTTTCTTATTAAATCTTTTTATCACCCGAACGTCAAGCAAATTAGAAACTAGACAAATAGAGAGAGACTATCTACTAAAACAATGCTGTCCAACTGAGACAGACAGATGGTAAGAAATTAAGAGACACTGAAGCTGGAGTTGTTTGTAAAGTGAATGTGGACGTCTAATCTTCAGCACCTCGGTTGATATTTCATAACCCTCACTCAAATTGCTTCAAAGAACAATACAATCCCCACCCCTATCAAACTACAATCAGGAACTCCATGGCGCGAGCCTGCAAGAGAGCATTACTGAACACCGCATGTTGGGGATAGAGAGAGTCATGTGGTCAGCACAACAAACCTTCCTGCTGTTAATCTCAGTTTTTTATACACACTGCTTCATAGAACAATCTGGAAGCACGTGGATGGAACCCCAGACCTCTGGATTGATTGGTTTGAATGAACCAATAGGGTATTTAAGCTCATCAGAATCAGCTTTGGTTGTAATCAATTAGTCTTCATCTGTTTAATTAACTTTGGGTTAGTTCTTGGTGGGTGCGTTGATTGCAGCCCCCAAACACTGTCTTGTATCTTGTCACAATACAACCCATACATTGCCTCTCGTAGAGCTTGTGAGAGAGCACAAAGAGGCGGAATGAATACATTACACCTGTCCTGTCCTCTCTCGGATCATCACTCGTTTTAAAACTGACAACTAGGCCAAGAAAACCTCACACATTTGTACAAAGAATCTCGACCATGCTATGATTCAAACATTCAGTTGGTCAAGGGGAGCTAAGGTTGTATGTCTTATTTGGTTCTATCCACATATTCACATTAGTGGCTTAGAAAGGATGCTTAGGAAGAAATTTACATGCGTTCAGGGAAAATAATCTCGGTATACTGGGCAGTGATTCAAATCCCGACCTCTCCTTCACAAGTACAGTTTTGTCTGCGCACCCAATGGTACAGGCTAGGAATAATTATCAATCAGATCTAAAATAAGCTTTTTGAAAACCAAAGACCCAAAAAATTAATATTCTTGTATCTTCTGGGACTAAATGCTTCACTCATAAATTTGTTTTCACTTGTTAAGAATCAAATTGATTTTTTTTAATAAACATTCTACATTTTGAGATTTTCACCCATTCTAACCAAACTCATTCTCCTTTACTGCTCTATTTATCGCCAATATTGTCTGGTTTGATCCAACATATTTTTGTAATTGTGGAGCTTAAGAGCCTACCCAGAAATCTATTTTGAGAGGGTGAGGGGTTTATCAGGGAGAAAGTCCCTCTTGAAGTCGGTCTAAATATATATAAAACATTTTTACTGTGGTAGCTGTTCAGATTGTCACAATAATTTAATAAACAATCAGCCCACACAGAGGAATGGAAAAAACCCATTATTATAACACTTGGGGGGGAGGGCGGGAGTTAGCCCCCAAAACACCCCTCGGTATGGTTCTGGTAGACAGACTTACTCAGATATAAGTTAATCGAAGTATTGGAGCCATTAATAGGTTGTTACTGTATTGGACCTGTGATCACACAGACTAATTGTAAGTCTCAATTATCTGCTAGAGGATTCTTATACAAGCTGGCTGTGGTATTTCCTAGATAATTGTTCACTATTCTCATATGTGAGACGTGTACTGAGTGACGCTAAACCAATCAGATCTGGCGCTCTCTTTTATTCTCTACACATTGGGCCCTTTCTAAGCAGTTAGAGGAAGAAGGGGGTGTTTGAGCTCACTAACCTCCTCTCAGCAGTTATAGGGAGAAGGGGGTGTTTGAGCCACTAACCCCCAATCAACAGTTATAGGGAGAAGGGGGTGTTTGAGCCACTAACCCCCAATCAACAGTTATAGGGAGAAGGGGGTGTTTGAGCCACTAGCCCCCCATCAACAGTTATAGGGAGAAGGGGGTGTTTGAGCCACTAGCCCCCCATCAACAGTTATAGGGAGAAGGGGGTGTTTGAGCCACTAACCCCCCATCAACAATTATAGGTAGAAGGGGGTGTTTGAGCCCACTAACCTCCTCTCAACAGTTATAGGGAGAAGGGGGCGTTAGAGCTCACTAACCTCCTCTCAGCAGTTATAGGGAGAAGGGGGTGTTTGAGCCACTAACCCCCCATCAACAGTTATAGGGAGAAGGGGGTGTTTGAGCCACTAACCCCCAATCAACAGTTATAGGGAGAAGGGGGTGTTTGAGCCACTAACCCCCCATCAACAGTTATAGGGAGAAGGGGGTGTTTGAGCCACTAACCCCCCATCAACAGTTATAGGGAGAAGGGGGTGTTTGAGCCACTAACCCCCAATCAACAGTTATAGGGAGAAGGGGGTGTTTGAGCCACTAACCCCCCATCAACAGTTATAGGGAGAAGGGGGTGTTTGAGCCACTAACCCCCAATCAACAGTTATAGGGAGAAGGGGGTGTTTGAGCCACTAACCCCCCATCAACAGTTATAGGGAGAAGGGGGTGTTTGAGCCACTAACCCCCCATCAACAGTTATAGGGAGAAGGGGGTGTTTGAGCCACTAACCCCCAATCAACAGTTATAGGGAGAAGGGGGTGTTTGAGCCACTAACCCCCCATCAACAGTTATAGGGAGAAGGGGGTGTTTGAGCCACTAACCCCCAATCAACAGTTATAGGGAGAAGGGGGTGTTTGAGCCACTAACCCCCCATCAACAGTTATAGGGAGAAGGGGGTGTTTGAGCCACTAACCCCCCATCAACAGTTATAGGGAGAAGGGGGTGTTTGAGCCACTAACCCCCCATCAACAGTTATAGGGAGAAGGGGGTGTTTGAGCCACTAACCCCCAATCAACAGTTATAGGGAGAAGGGGGTGTTTGAGCCACTAGCCCCCCATCAACAGTTATAGGGAGAAGGGGGTGTTTGAGCCACTAGCCCCCCATCAACAGTTATAGGGAGAAGGGGGTGTTTGAGCCACTAACCCCCCATCAACAGTTATAGGGAGAAGGGGGTGTTTGAGCCACTAACCCCCAATCAACAGTTATAGGGAGAAGGGGGTGTTTGAGCCACTAGCCCCCCATCAACAGTTATAGGGAGAAGGGGGTGTTTGAGCCACTAGCCCCCCATCAACAGTTATAGGGAGAAGGGGGTGTTTGAGCCACTAACCCCCCATCAACAGTTATAGGGAGAAGGGGGTGTTTGAGCCACTAACCCCCAATCAACAGTTATAGGGAGAAGGGGGTGTTTGAGCCACTAACCCCCTATCAACAGTTATAGGGAGAAGGGGGTGTTTGAGCCACTAGCCCCCCATCAACAGTTATAGGGAGAAGGGGGTGTTTGAGCCACTAGCCCCCCATCAACAGTTATAGGGAGAAGGGGGTGTTTGAGCCACTAACCCCCCATCAACAGTTATAGGGAGAAGGGGGTGTTTGAGCCACTAACCCCCAATCAACAGTTATAGGGAGAAGGGGGTGTTTGAGCCACTAACCCCCTATCAACAGTTATAGGGAGAAGGGGGTGTTTGAGCCACTAGCCCCCCATCAACAGTTATAGGGAGAAGGGGGTGTTTGAGCCACTAGCCCCCCATCAACAGTTATAGGGAGAAGGGGGTGTTTGAGCCACTAACCCCCCATCAACAGTTATAGGGAGAAGGGGGTGTTTGAGCCACTAACCCCCCATCAACAGTTATAGGGAGAAGGGGGTGTTTGAGCCACTAACCCCCCATCAACAGTTATAGGGAGAAGGGGGTGTTTGAGCCACTAACCCCCCATCAACAGTTATAGGGAGAAGGGGGTGTTTGAGCCACTAACCCCCCATCAACAGTTATAGGGAGAAGGGGGTGTTTGAGCCACTAACCCCCCATCAACAGTTATAGGGAGAAGGGGGTGTTTGAGCCACTAGCCCCCCATCAACAGTTATAGGGAGAAGGGGGTGTTTGAGCCACTAACCCCCAATCAACAGTTATAGGGAGAAGGGGGTGTTTGAGCCACTAACCCCCCATCAACAGTTATAGGGAGAAGGAGGTGTTTGAGCCCACTAACCTCCTCTCAACAGTTATAAGGAGAAGGGGGTGTTTGAGCCACTAACCCCCCATCAACAGTTATAGGTAGAAGGGGGTGTTTGAGCCCACTAACCTCCTCTCTACAGTTATAGGGAGAAGGGGGCGTTAGAGCTCACTAACCTCCTCTCAGCAGTTATAGGGAGAAGGGGGTGTTTGAGCCACTAGCCCCCCATCAACAGTTATAAGGAGAAGGGGGTGTTTGAGCCACTAACCCCCCATCAACAGTTATAGGGAGGAGGTGTTTGATCCCACTAACCTCCTCTCAACAGTTAGAGGCACAAGGGGATGTTTGAGCCCATTTACCCCCTTTCAACAGTTAGAGGCAGAATACACTGTTTGAGCTCACTAAAACTCTTTCAACCGTTATAGGGAGAAGGTGGTGTTTGAGCCAGCTAACCCCCCCTCTCAACGGTTGTAGGGAGAAGGGGATGTTTGAGCCCATTTACCCCCTTTCAACAGTTAGAGGCAGAATACACTGTTTGAGCTCACTAAAACTCTTTCAACTGTTATAGGGAGAAGGTGGTGTTTGAGCCAGCTAACCCCCCCTCTCAACGGTTGTAGGGAGAAGGGGGTGTTTGAGCCCACTAACCCCCTCGCAACGGTTAAAGCCACGCCACTGGCCTGCTCCAACCCGCACGTATCGTTGTACTAACACAGCCTGGATAGGTAATGATTGCGCATGCGCTCCCGGCTAGCAGGGCCGGTGTTCGAGGCGGGAAGCGACCGACGCTTCTTCCTCAAAAAGTTTTGTTTGGGTCCAGCAGGCGTCGCGACGCTGCCAGGCCTAGTTCCGCGCTCGTATCGCTTTACTCACCTCACGACGTCCGGTAGGTTCGGCTTGGCATTGATTGCACAGTATTAACATTCATCGCACACTTTACACACATCACATCAGAACACGGTGGCTCAGACCCACACTGGTGTCAAGAAGCTGGATTGAAGACGACAGGGAGGTCGATGCTCAAATCTCAGTTGGGGCTATGGGACTTTGTTTTCCAATCCCTTCTCCACGTTAATGTGGGTGCACTTCCTCTAACACGATACCCTCCCCGTCTCTCTCACATACATATCATCTTTCGTGTTAATAATTCGACTAAATAAATAGCACCCTCATCGCTGGTCGTGTGGTCTAAGGAGTCATTCGTGTTGGACTGGACTGCCGGTGAAAGGAAGATCGGGGTTCGAATCCCGGTTGGGTATACCTTAGGTGTTTTTAACTTTTATGGCCTACCATTTTCTATCCACGAAAATGTGGGTGTATTTCCCCTAAGTTCTCCCTTCCTCACCTCTATCACACCATCTTAATTAATGTGTGTGTACAATCCGAATGGAACGCGATGAAAAAGCCAACAAAAGGCGATCAGGTAAGATGCAACAGGTAGAATACATGATGTTTTACACAAACAATAAGAGTAGTTTGTTATTGTTAGCTCCATTAATTTGTTATTGTTAGCTCCAAGGTTTGATGTAATGTAAATATTACGGTCAGATTAGATTGAAATAGTGTTGGAAGCTCAAACAATCCCCCAATTTGTGGTTCTGTTTTGAGCTGTAAGAGAACTTACTGAAGTGTGAACGGTTGCACGCGAGTAATTTATGGGGGTTGGGCTGTGTCGTGCCACGACTTCTACACGACTCAAAACTGATTTAATAATACTTTCTGTAGCTTATGTTATTAGAATAGTATGTCACTATATTTAGACCTGTTGTATTGTATGTCGATATATTTAGACATGTTGTTTTGTGTGTCCTATATTTAGACATGTTGTTTTGTGTGTCGCTATATTTAGACATTTGTTTTGTGTGTCCTATATTTAGACATGTTGTATTGTATGTCGCTATATTTAGACATTTGTTTTGTGTGTCCTATATTTAGACATAATATTTAGACATGTTGTATTGTATGTCGATATATTTAGACATTTGTTTTGTGTGTCCTATATTTAGACATGTTGTATTGTATGTCGATATATTTAGACATTTGTTTTGTATGTCCTATATTTAGACATGTTGTATTGTATGTCGATATATTTAGACATTTGTTTTGAATATCCTATATTTAGACATGTTGTTTTGTGTGTCCTATATTTAGACATGTTGTATTGTATGTCGCTATATTTAGACATTTGTTTTGTATATCCTATATTTAGACATGTTGTATTGTATGTCGATATATTTAGACATTTGTTTTGTGTGTCCTATATTTAGACATGTTGTATTGTATGTCGCTATATTTAGACATGTTGTGTTGTATATCCTATATTTAGACATGAGTTGTATATCACATATTTAGACATGTTGTGTCGTATGTATTATATTTAGACATGTTGTGTTGTGTTGTGTATCCTATATTTAGACATGTTGTGTTGTATATTCTATATTTAGACATGTTGTGTTGTATGTACTATATGTAGACATGTTGTGTTGTATGTCCTATATGTAGACATGTTGTGTTGTATATCCTATATTTATACATGTTATGTCGTATATCCTATATTTAGACATGTTGTGTCACATTCCCTATATTTAAACATGTTGTGTTGTATATCCTATATTTAGACATGTTGTGTTGTATGTCCTATATTCAGACATGTTGTGTTGTATATCCTATATTTAGACATGTTGTGTCACATTCCCTATATTTAGACATGTTGTGTCGTATATCCTATATCTAGACATGTTGTGTCATATATTCTATATTTAGACATGTTGTGTTGCATGTCCTATATTTAGACATGTTGTGTTGTATATCCTATATTTAGACATGTTGTCTTGTATATAATATAGTTAGACATGTTGTGTTGTATATCCTATATTTAGACATGTTTTGTTGTATGTTCTATATTTAGACATGTTGTGTTGTATATCACATATTTAGACATGTTGTGTTGCATGTCCTATATTCAGACATGTTGTGTTGTATATCCTATATTTAGACATGTTGTGTTGTATATCACATATTTAGACATGTTGTATTGTATATTCTATATTTAGACATGTTGGGTTGTATATCCTATATTTAGACATGTTGTGTCGTATATCCTATATCTAGACATGTTGTGTCGTATGCCTTATATTTATACATGTTGTGTTGTATGTCCTATATTTAGACATGATTGTGTTGTGTGTCCTATATTTAGACATATTGTGTTGCATGTCCTATATTTAGACATGTTGTATGTCCTATATTTAGACATGTTGTGTTATGTGTCCTATATTTAGACATGTTGTGTTATGTGTCCTATATTTAGACATGTTGTGTTGTATATCCTATATTTAGACATGTTGGGTTGTAATATCACATATTTAGAAATGTTGTGTTGTTTATCCTATATTTAGATATGTTGTGTTGTATATCCTATATTTAGACACGCTGTGTTGTAAATCCTATATTTAGACACGTTGTGTTGTATATCCTATAATTAGACATGCTGTGTCGTATATCCTATATCTAGACATGTTGTGTCGTATGCCTTATATTTATACATGTTGTGTTGTATGTCCTATATTTAGACATGATTGTGTTGTATGTCCTATATTTAGACATATTGTGTTGCATGTCCTATATTTAGGCATGTTGTGTTGTATGTCCTATATTTAGACATGTTGTGTTATGTGTCCTATATTTAGACATGTTGTGTTGTATATCCTATATTTAGACATGTTGGGTTGTATATCACATATTTAGAAATGTTGTGTTGTATATCCTATATTTAGATATGTTGTGTTGTATATCCTATATTTAGATATGTTTTAAGTCTATTGTATATTGATGTATTAGTGCCGGTTTATTTCAAATCTTGAACATTATTCCTTCACTGGACATTGAATACCGTCCACGTTGTATCAAGGTCGGTTCTAGAACGCACCACAGAATCATTCCCGCCGTCACTTTCCGCCGTTCGATCACTTCATTTCCGGTGTACCGCAAAGTTACGGCCCTATGTCGCCGTCAGATGAGTCGGTTACACCCTGGGTCCTCTCTCCACCCCTCACCTTCCCTTGCCACGACTAGGTGATAGAGGTGACTGTACAACACTTAGTGTGAGGAGGTGATAGAAGTGACTGTACAACACGTGACGTGAGGAGGTGATAGATGTGGCTGTACAACACGTGACGTGAGGAGGTGATAGAGGTGACTGTACAACACTTAGTGTGAGGAGGTGATAGAGGTGACTGTACAACACGTGACGTGAGGAGGTGTTAGAAGTGACTGTACAACACGTGACGTGAGGAGGTGATAGAGGGGACTGTACAACACGTGACGTGAGGAGGTGATAGAGGGGACTGTATAACACGTGACGTGAGGAGGTGATAGAAGTGATTGTACAACACGTGACGTGAGGAGGTGATAGAAGTGACTGTACAACACTTGGTGTGAGGAGGTGATAGAAGTGACTGTACAAAACTTAGTGTGAGGAGGTGATAGAAGTGACTGTACAATACTCAGTGTGAGGAGGTGATAGAGGTGACTATACAACACGTGACGTGAGGAGGTGATAGAGGTGACTGTAGAACACGTGACGTGAGGAGGTGATAGAGGTGACTGTAGAACACTTGGTGTGAGGAGGTGATAGAAGTGACTGTACAACACTTGGTGTGAGTAGGTGATAGAAGTGACTGTACAACACTTGGTGTGAGGAGGTAATAGAGGTGACTGTACAACACGTGATGTGAGGAGTTGAAAGAGATGACTGTACAACACGTGCCGTGAGGAGGTGATAGAAGTGATTGTAGAACACGTGACGTGGGGAGGTGATAGAGGTGACTGTACAACACGTGACGTGAGGAGGTGATAGAAGTGACTGTACAACACGTGACGTGAGGAGGTGATAGAAGTGACTGTACAACACTTGGTGTGAGGAGGTGATAGAGGTGACTGTACAACACTTGGTGTGAGGAGGTAATAGAAGTGACTGTACAACACTTGGTGTGAGGAGGTGATAGAGGTGACTGTACAACACTTGGTGTGAGGAGGTAATAGAGGTGACTGTACAACACTTGGTGTGAGGAGGTAATAGAAGTGACTGTACAACACTTAGTGTGAGGAGGTGATAGAAGTGACTTTACAACACTTGGTGTGAGGAGGTGATAGAGGTGACTGTACAACACTTGGTGTGAGGAGGTAATAGAAGTGACTGTACAACACTTGGTGTGAGGAGGTGATAGAGGTGACTGTACAACACTTGGTGTGAGGAGGTAATAGAGGTGACTGTACAACACTTGGTTTGAGGAGGTAATAGAGGTGACTGTACAACACTTGGTGTGAGGAGGTAATAGAGGTGACTGTACAACACTTAGTGTGAGGAGGTGATAGAAGTAACTTTACAACACTTGGTGTGAGGAGGTGATAGAGGTAACTGTACAACACTTGGTGTGAGGAAGTAATAGAAGTGACTGTACAACACTTGGTGTGAGGAGGTGATAGAGGTGACTGTACAACACTTGGTGTGAGGAGGTAATAGAGGTGAACTGTACAACACTTGGTGTGAGAAGGTGATAGAAGTGACTTTACAACACTTGGTGTGAGGAGGTGATAGAAGTGACTTTACAACACTTGGTGTGAGGAGGTGATAGAGGTGACTGTACTACACTTGGTGTGAGGAGGTAATAGAAGTGACTGTACAACACTTGGTGTGAAGAGGTAATAGAGGTGACTGTACAACACTTTGTTTCTAGGATACTCAAGGGATTTTAGTACAAACTTATACTTTGTTGAATACAATAACACTTCATACTTTAATTTAATTTAAAGGAAATACAATTGTTATTGGCTGATAAACTAATTTCCAATAACAGCAATTTGCTGGATTAGTTAAAGAATTACATAAGTATTTTAAATGACACATATAAAATTAAACATATACAATATACATGCAATCTAAAGTGATACTGGTAGTAATTTGTTTATGAAGACAGGCTGAGTGCTGTCGAATAGGTCTCAAGTTATGTCCCTGTTGTTTATCAAACTGTATGTTTGTGAAGACAGGCTGAGTAGCTGTCGAATATGTCTCAAGTTATGTCCCTGTTGTTTATCAAACTGTTTGTTTGTGAAGACAGGCTGAGTGCTGTCGAATAGGTCTCAAGTTATGTCCCTGTTGTTTATCAAACTCTATGTTTGTGAAGACAGGCTGAGTGCTGTCGAATAGGTCTCAAGTTATGTCCCTGTTGTTTATCTAACTGTATGTTTGTGAAGACAGGCTGAGTGCTGTCGAATAGGTCTCAAGTTATGTCCCTGTTGTTTATCAAACTGTATGTTTGTGAATCAAACTGTATGTTTGTGAAGACAGGCTGAGTGCTGTCGAATAGGTCTCAAGTTATGTCCCTGTTGTTTATCAAACTGTTTGTTTGATGCATGCCAACCAAAGGGGAATAATTTACAAGTAATTAGTATATTTACAATCACAGGATAATGTGTTGGGATTCCTTGTCAGATTTAAGGGCAGTAAGAATAATAACCTGCTTCAATGACCGCATGTTATAAGATGTCACTCTCGCCATATACTAGACTGCCGATGACTAAGATATCTGGGTTCGATCCCGGTTGGTAGTACTGAAGGTAGTTTTCCCTGAATGTTTTTCCACTCTCCTTCCACGAAAATACGGATATACTTAATCTAAATTCAACCTTCCACATCCCAAAACATTGTAATTAGCACATGAGCATATAGCTCAAGCGGGTAGTAAGACGCGGGGCTAAAATAAAGAGTTCCTGTTGCTATAGCTCAACACGGGATTTTTGTCTATTTATAAGTCTGTGAAGAAAGTTCATATCAAAATATGTTATCCGGCTTTTCTAGTTGGAGAAAAGGTTTTGTTTCTTGATTATAGGAAAATGATTTAACTAACTTGTGTGTACTTTTTCAAGCAACTGGGAATTTTTTTTTATAATTATGTGTGGATAAAGTTTTAGTTTCGTTTATATGACCTACACAAAATATATTTCAAAAACTTGCGTAGTTTACTTGTGAGCTCTGTGAATATTTGAGATATTTACTTTTGGTTTACCATTATGGATAATTTTATATTTAAATCTTGTCTAATTTAATTTGTATCTATATATTATTTTATACTGATTTGTGTTTGTACTTTTTATATAGTAAGTTACTTCCATGATGTTTGTTTACCTGGCAATTACCGCTCTTATTTCTTTTGCTTTATTAATGTTTACTGAAGTTTGTTTTTGAGATATATGGTTAGTTTAGTCCTTGTGATTTAATTATTATAGTTTTATGAAATGGCAGCGGCTAGAAAACCTCCAAAAGTATTCAAATAGAATCAATACGGGATTAAACAGTAAAAACCCTCTTAATTTGGTAGTAATTATCCAGCCCAACCAACAACTAAAAATACTCCTCTGACAAAACTCTTCTAAAAGTATCAAAATAAAAACATCCGTTATTTAAAAATGTGAAAGTGATTAATAGTATATTAAATATTTAATTATTATTGTATGATCAGTTGATCACAGTAGTTATTTTTCAAACCATTTATTATTTCAAGGGACATCAAAATTGTAGTTGACTTGTGTATTTATCTAAAAATGACACCCGTACAGGGATTTGAACCTTGGTCGTTCAGCTTTATATGTCGACCGAGTTGTCCGGGATCTCCTCCATGTCAACAATTCATTCAAATCAGTTTGTGGATGTAATTTCTCTGTATTAACACTTTATACTTCATCAGAATGTCATCAGAGAACACACGTGTTGTCACAATTGTAATGTTTCTCCATAATGTACAATATACGAGACAACGGGCAGCATTTACATTAAATTAGAACTACTGAAATAACAAAAACCAAACGAAATTGCCTAAAATGTATGTTTAAAATAACTTTATCGCCAATTTCCCAAAGCCATATATATAAAATAATAATATAGCTGACAGCTTATATCAATAGGTAGGGATCCATGTTCGATTCCCGGCATGGCTGAAAAATTGATCATCGATAAAATGTAGGTTTACCCTTTCACAGTGTTGAATTAACGGGCGAGGACTGGATGTTGTGCCTGTACTAGTTTTAGTTTATATTATAAGGCATATGAAGCTATCAGGGGCGGAACCAGATCATTTTCATAGGAGGGTCATTATTATAAATAACATAGTTAATTACAAT
This sequence comes from Timema douglasi, assembly GCA_901482245.1. Lineage (NCBI taxonomy): Eukaryota > Metazoa > Arthropoda > Insecta > Phasmatodea > Timematidae > Timema > Timema douglasi. The sequence continues at coordinate 111,921 of CABEEJ010002024.1, forward strand.
GTTAGATTTCTGTTTAAAGCCATTTAATAGTTTCTCATTAATATTTGATCTTGTTTATATTTTAAACCGTGGTCATCCTACAACAATTTATTGTAAAATGGTTCACTCTAGAAGCTATGATTTATATTCACCTTGATTTTGTAATTAGGTTATTTTATAAGCCATTTAAAGTGTTGCTCAACCAGAAATTTTTGAAATTCGGATGCCCCCTTGAAACTATTTAGAGTGATCCTCACCTTAATTCTTTACGATAGTTAGATACCTCTAGAAGATAATCTTTGAGGCGGTTTTCCACCAACAAAATTTTGAAATTTAAATTATTTCAGAAACTAGGTTATTTGGGGTGGTCCTCGTCTGAAAATTCTTCAAAATGACATGCATCTAGAATCTATTTGGAGTTGTCCTCCCCTATAGACATTTTTGAAATTTGGATGACCTAGGAAGCTATTTAGAGCTCTCCTCTCCTTACTTTTTGTGCCAGTTAGATACCTCTAGTCTAGTAGTTATTTGAAGCAGTCTTTTGCGGCAAGTTTTTGACAATAGGATGCATCTAGAAGTCATTTGGAATTTAATACAAGGCCATTTTCAGCTTCATATTCGATAATATAAAAGGATTTGAAATATATCAAGGGGGGGGGGGGTTATTCCAGGAAGGGATACATTATTTCAAGGGGGTAGCGTCCCCCACATTTCCGCCGCTCCTGCTGTCTACACATATTCTATATTCGGTAATTGGGGATGAACTGCTCTCAGGCGATTATTAGTCTTCTTTGATGTGTGATAGGCTACCGTTTCGATGCTGAACAATGTTTGTTACTCGCTATGCACGACAAATATTCTTACATGAAAACGATTTTTTTTCACACTTGCGTGAACCATATCGAACATTTATTAAACGTGGACGAATAACACTTAAGAGGTGTATGCGCGTAAATAGATTAGAAAAAAATGTATACGTTATCTGTGTCGTATTTTCTTTAAAAAATGTCAACTTTAATTTTGTTTTTTTGTACTTATTTTCTAACTTTCACAGGGGGGTCAACTGACCCTTTGACCCTCCTCTCCCATGAATCCGCGTCTGGAAGCTATAAGAGACCTAGCAAGCCGGTAGTGGGAAATATATAGCTGGAATAAAAAAAACTGACCACAGGCTGAAAATATTAATCGATATAATATACACTTTTACAAACGGATTTGGAGTTAAGACACTGGTTTATAAGAAGTTAAATATTTTATACAAAAATAAAGGAAACATTTATTACCAATATTAATTTTTTTAAATGAAAATATATAGTCCTTTTTCCAAAATCTCGGGTGTAAAGTATTTAATAAGGACTGAAAGCTAGCCGGTAAAAAAACTCGTATCTCTAACTTTAGTGCAAACCGAGATAAAATAAATGGTACCTGCTTAAATCTCCCCTCACATATGTACAGTACCTATAGTATTGGCCCTATCTCGAGGTTACTAAAACAATCATAAATCGATACGTGAAGTCTTGTGATCCGAGGGGGTCACTTGTGTTGCATATTATCAATACACATTAAATAACAATAATAATATAGTGAAATGTTATCATTGTTGATGGCAACATAATATATTCGTGAGACAATGAAAGTATATTTGTCTCTGTTCTTAGTAAATGATTCCACGAGCTATTCCTGGTAGTGCGTCTCATGTGCTCTTATTGCAGTGACCTCACTCCAAACGCAGATCCCAGGTCAGACATGTAGACTACGTACACACCTTTATTTGGCAGAAGACGCGGTAAGCGAAAGAAAATATTATTTCAAGCCCCTTTAAAAAAATAATTTTAGAGTAACTTTTTGTATTATATCTACCGAGCAATTAACTTTTTTGGGTATTCTGGAGTAGCTTGTTTACTTTCGATTGAATTACTTGGGTAGAGACTGGGTAGCTCAACATGGAGTGTGTGGGGGTGGGGAGAGGGGGGATGATTTATTGATTATTAGTTTAACTCGATTTTATTTTCGCGGAAATGTAAGATAACTTAGTTGATTGCGGCGAGAAAGCTTCTTTTAGTATTTTTGTATGGAACAAATTATTCGAATGAAAAACGAAGATGTCTAATCTATTTTTCATTGGCAGAATTAGATGATCGGGTGACGCGCCTGACTCTTTTGATTAAAAAGGGTGTTAAAGAAAATTTAAAATCTCACATTTAACGCCTACATAAATATTACCGGTTTAACTTAGCTCAATTCTAGGAAAAGCACAACAACCAGAATCTAACAACGTACCGGTAGTCTACCACCTATTGAAAAGGAACCAAACTAATTTCACAGAGATAAACTTTTCAGGTCCTGCTAATAATCGAACTTAAGACCTTTAAATCAGGTGACAGACGTGCTACACAGCTCAACTGGCGTGTTGAACAGATCATGGTTCAAAACTTACCGGGTGCGTTTTGATTATATTAGCTCTATCGGTAGCACGCCTACATTTTGAGAGAATGGTCTCAAATTCGATTCCTGGCATAACTGAAAAGTTAATTATTAATTAAATTAGGACTTACCCTTTAACATTGATGGATGACTGAATGTCATGTCTCATAGAATTAAGATAGTTTGTAAGTCGTGGGATGATATAGTCAGTCGATTGAGAATGTGCGCATTTAGATCAACAGTTATATTAAAATTATAAACTGTTTCCTATTTTCACCTCAGGTGAATGCTTACGCAGTTTCTTAGCACTCACCCAACTCCTGTTACTGGAAGAAAGTTAATGCAAGTAGTTTAAGTCTGTACTTCCAATAAGTTAGATATAACCTTTCTTTTGCGTTCTCAAATTTATGTCATTAATTTGATTGAGTACACGTGTGGATATATGTTTAATTAGTATGCTCACATGCGAGCTTATAAGTTGAGAGTTAAGGACGAGGATGATAGCATTCGTGTGGAAATAGGTTGGTAAATTTACAGGGAGGGACTAGAGTCTCTTTTAATACTATCGGAACTCAATTTATTCATCCACTGACACTCGTTCAGTTGTTTTATACGCTGTCTTGAATCGTTCCTTGCTTGAATACATTTTACAACGCAACTGGAAGATATAATATGATATAGCACCTTCTAGTTCCAGTGAGTATGTAATTATGAACTGATTTGCAAATCACATTCGTGCCGAATACCTTCTCTTTCTTTCTGAACGCACCCTTGAAACTAACAAATGTAACATCCTATCTTTGTCCAAAAAACATATGGTTCCTTCTCTGTCCACAAGTCATCTGGTTCCTTCTCTTTGTCCACAAGTCATCTTGTTCCTTCTCTTTGTCCACAAGCCATCTGGTTCCTTCTCTTTGTCCACACGACGTCTGGTTTCTTCTTTTTGTCCACACGACATCTGGTTATTTCTCTTTGTCCACAAGTCATCTGGTTATTTCTCTTTGTCCACAAGTCATCTGGTTCCTTCTCTTTGTCCACAAGTCATCTGGTTCCATCTCTTTGTCTACACGGCGTCTGGTTCCTTCTCTTTATCCACACGACGTCTGGTTTCTTCTCTTTGCCCACAAGTCATCTGGTTCCTTCTCTTTGTCCACACGACGTCTGGTTTCTTCTCTTTGCCCACAAGTCATCTGGTTCCTTCTCTTTGTCCACAAGTCATCTGGTTCCTTCTCTTTGTCCACACGGCGTCTGGTTCCTTCTCTTTGTCCACACGACGCCTGGTTTCTTCTTTTTGTCCACACGACATCTGGTTATTTCTCTTTGTCCACAAGTCATCTGGTTCCTTCTCTTTGTCCACACGACATCTGGTTATTTCTCTTTGTCCACAAGTCATCTGGTTCCTTCTCTTTGTCCACAAAACATCTGGTTATTTCTCTTTATCCACAAGTCATCTGGTTCCTTCTCTTTGTCCACAAGTCATCTGGTTCCTTCTCTTTGTCCACAAGTCATCTGGTTCCTTCTCTTTGTCCACACGACGTCTGGTTTCTTCTTTTTGTCCACACGACATCTGGTTATTTCTCTTTGTCCACAAGATCATCTGGTTCCTTCTCTTTGTCCACAAGACATCTGGTTATTTCTCTTTATCCACAAGTCATCTGGTTCCTTCTCTTTATCCACAAGTCATCTGGTTCATTCTCTTTGTCCACAAGTCATCTGGTTCCTTCTCTTTGTCTACAAGACATCTGGTTATTTCTCTTTATCCACACGACGTCTGGTTCCTTCTCTTTGTCCACAAGTCATCTGGTTCCTTCTCTTTGTCACACACGACGTCTGGTTCCTTCTCTTTGTCCACAAGTCATCTGGTTCCTTCTCTTTGTCCAAAAGACATCTGGTTATTTCTCTTTATCCACACGACATCTGGTTCCAGAGTCTGTCAAAAGGAACAGAGGACACATTTAGTGGCTTGACACTCGACAGGATGAACTTGGTTTTTGCGTTAATACGTTTAGCGATATAGTTGTTACCATCTCATTTAGATAAACTATTGTATTCGGAAAAATTGTCTGCCTCAAGATTGAGATGAATCGTGACGTTTTATTCACCCCCGAACTTAAAGAGGGTTTTACAATTATATATGTCTGTCTGTCTTCTGTAGGCCTACCTGGGGCTACAACTGAATTTTTTTTATGGATTTATTGATATTTAGATATCAAAGTTCAGGGGAAAATAAGGATTTTAGCTATAGATTTAATATCAAGGGAAGTTTACTGATGACTGATTTTCTAAAATGAGATATTCTTCGAAAAAGACTAATATTTGTTTAATATATATATATTTGGGGAATGTTTCTTATGGTGAATAACACTATATATGGCATACTAAGGTAATAATTTGATTTTTGAAGATTGTCTTCTAAGCTATGTATAATAAACGTCTTAATTACTCTCCGGCCTATTCACATATTAATTACGTTAGTGGTGTAAGGCTGATATAGGTATGATCTAAAGGTAATACACTTACATTTGTGTGCAGAGAGAGAGAGGGGGGGAACTATTTAAAGAAAACCCACCCTAAGTCCGCCCGGCCGGGATTCTAACTTCTACTGCTCCAAACCAGCTTAAATGAGCCTTGTAATGTTGTTTTTTTAGCTTCTATTGAAGGCCTACTTCTACGTCTTTGATGGTAAAACTTATCTCCCTTGGTATCAAATTGAACGAAACAACATTTCAACGCGAGAGAGGAACCAGTCTCGAATATATTTTAGATTTTGCCCCGTGTTTTTAAACAAACAATGCCCCGAAGATGGGAGGGAAGTATTATTTTTAGAGAAGGAGGATGTTATTCAATTTCCTTGAGAGTCGTGAGAACAACGCAAGAAGACGCTGATTCCATCTCTTTCTAGTTACAAAAATATGTCTTGAGGGACCCGGTTGCAAAGCGGATCAAGTCTTCAATCAAACAACTCCAATCATGGTCTTTCAGGTATTCGAACTCAGTTTTCAAGATACCAAACCATCAGTGTTGGTTCCTCCTGCCTTCCCCACGTCTTGCTATCCATTCGTGTTGTACGCATATATGTAATCACGATAATGGAGTCGGGGTCGAGAAGGTATAATTTAGAAGGATTGACCCTGCATTTGCGTGGAGTAAGTGTGATAAACCATTTATGAAAACACTCTCAGTATACCCGACCGAGATTTGAACCCCGCCCCTTATCTCCGTCATTTGGAGTCCAGTTTATGGCGGGTGTGATACCATATACCGTTTTGACCCCTGAAAAGGGTTCCATTAGGTTAAGGGCGCTGCCTCCTAGTATGGAACTATCCTGACGCTGCTGTATTTCTTAAGGTAGTGTCAGTTCTGAAGCTTCCAAACCACTAAAACAATCCTCACTTATCTCAAAATGCTCTTTTATATCTCTGTCCATAACTTTATTTGTCTGAGGAAGGTGGTTGGGGGATCTATGTTTCCAAACCTTTGCTGTGATCCCACAACTGAGACATTTCGGCTGAAACGTTCTTGAAAATGGACTTAACTGCACCAGTTCGCTAATTTTTGCTGTAATGATAAAATTGAAAGGTAAGTTTTTTTAGTCCTTTAGTAACATCCTGAGAGTTCACACCTTCATTTTGCCGCGAGCCACAACTTAAATAAATCGGGTGAGATTTCTGGACGTCTATAACTCGTGTCAGGTAGGCGGCCTCCTTAAACCATCGATACAAACAGGTTGATGGTTTGTTCTTTAAGAGATCTCAGGGTTACAATCATGGCTGGATGTATTGAAAGGGTTTTATTTTTACAAGTGATTTCCCACTCTCCCCCTTGCAAATCAAAGTACATTTCATCTATAATTCTCTCTTCCTCATCTTTATCCCGCTATTAAATGCGTAAATGCAGTAATAATACCTCTGCTAACCATGGCAATACTTGACGCAACGCCACTGTAAACTCTCTGTTACGTGGCTTCACATCAAAATACAATTTTTTTTATTAAAATTCAATTTGCAACCCAATTTTCTAATTGTAATTTACTACTTTTAAAACAAGTCAACAAATGAATTCGCCTCCTTGTGAGCTCATCAAGATTGATTTAATTCGATCAATGTTTAAAGGACGTGGGCTTAGTAGCGCTTGATGTAATTAATAAAGTCCAACGAACCTTCACCCGCTGCGCTGCTGCAAACTAAATTAGAGAATCGATTTAAAAAAATACGCCTTTAAAAAGTAGAAAAATACATTTTTCACGCCATCCGCATGAAATATTATTATGAACTATATATAAAACGCCGCCTCTACGATGTTTTTTGTGCATAAAAAAGTAATTACTGAAAATAATTCATGGCTCTGGCCAATTTTTCATAGAAAAGTTATTTTTGAAAATACAAACATATTTTACCACAGTCATAATTTACAACATGCAACTATATTATTCTAGTTATTTTATAAGTATTGATAATATCTATTAAGAGTGACATCTACAGATCATATCACTTGGCGTGAAAGTAGAGCTAGGAATTGTTCTATCCAATAAGACTCTGCCTATGAAAATTCTGCTGTAGTTTCTACAGCCAATAAGCTGGCAAAACCAGTGAACGCTCATTGGAATATCTAATTAGCCACTCTCTAATCACACATATCTGGTGGTGATGTTGCCAACCATCTAAATGCAAATACCTCTAATTTAGGCAAATGAGTTTGGACGATATCTTGAACCACCACTGCGTTGTGTGTGTGTGTGTATGTGTGTGTGTGTGTGTGGAGCTTTTAATTTCGGGAAGGGCGGAAATTACGTAATAACTGCAGCGTCTAAATATGGCTTATCAACTTTCACCCCAACGCGATAAGAACGTGCTAAGTGTTATTGGATACAAAGGAAATAAGATGGGGGTGGGGGGTTATATCTCTCTGTGCTCTGTGGGCAGGCTGACAAAGGCGTCAGTCTCGTCTTGTTTGGTTTGCCAGTGATGTGAAGTTCGGGGTTCAAATATCAGTCCTGCATTCTCTGAGTAAATGTTTACCACTCTATATCCACGTAAATATCAGTACACTTCCTTATAAATTCAACCTACTTCATTCTTATTCCATTAGTAGTAAATACGATACTGCCGTATGGTTAGTAAGACGCGCAGCACAAAATAAAATATCAATGCTGTAAATGGATTAGCCCTGGGGGCGAAGAAGGCTTTGAAAAGAAGTGCACTTTCATTAACTTGGAGAGAGGATAGAAAAACTATATTTATACAGCAACCGGTGGAAAACAACACCCGGTAGCATATACCCAAACCTTCCTCTAACAGGAAAACCAAGCGCCTTATACTGCATGACCACTATTACGGGTAGTACCGTTTGTGGTAGATCTCCACCAAGTTTTATTTGCGAGCAATAAGGGGTAAAGTCCAGGATAAAAAGCTCTATTCATACTTTTATGAACATTTATAACATTACTTTACTAATAACATTTACAAGAGGATTCTAGGAGAAAGGACCTTTAAGAAAATACAAACATATCATTGGTAGCACGTTGATATATTATTATTATTGTTGTTATTATGTTGAGATAGTGATAGTATCTAGTATAAAGGACCACTGCCGATCACATGACTTGACGTATACAGGATGATTGTATTGTATACAATAAAGTGTTGCAGTGGAATCTAAACTCAAAAGAAACTAAAAGTCTAGTAACATGATTTTGCCGGGACTGCTTCTTTTTTGAAAGACGGACAGGGACAGGTCAGACAGAAACTACTGTTATGTCGTAGAGCTTTTTATCGACCTGGGTAGTGGAACATTGCTCGTTCATAGGATATGAACTAGAAGTCGAGAGGTGTGAGATCGGGAGATCCTGCCGGCCATGCAACAAGCCTGTTGCGTCCAATCCATCACCTGGAATAGTATTCATCCAAATGGCATCTTACTGCACGGTTGTAATGTGCAGGGGATCCATTCTGAAGCAGCCGCGTTGCAGGCGGAAAGTCTTCCAGTAATTGGAGGAGAATGGTCTGCAGAAGGTGTAGGTAGTTTTAACCTCATAGTCGTGCAGCCACTTCGTACGGCCCAAGTAAAATATCACCCACAGCTCCCGCCCAAGCGTTGCTGGAGAATTGATATTGCGAATGGACCTCCTGGATGGCATTTGGATTTGTGTTGGCCCAAATCTGCTGATTGTGGAGATTGAAACTGCAATTTCTGGTAAAGGTTTCTTCATCCATTGTCATTACTCTGCTGAGGAATTGTGGATCTGTGGCATGGTGGTGATGCATCCACTCACAGAATGTCCTACGGCATTTTAAATTGAAACGGGGATTAAACTACTATACATATTGCAAATGGAAGGGGTACAGTAATTAGTTATGTACAACTGTTCTACACACAGACGTCTGTGACAGGTGATGACGTGTGGTTAATAGCCATGTACTTGAATCCTACGAGTGTTCACAGAATGCAGAATTGCCTCTTCCACTGCAATAGTCCTGTGACATGGTGGCCTACCAGCGTTGACAACCACAGGTGCAAAACGACCAGTTTCCCCCAGGCGATGATTCAGTGCCACAAAATGTCCTTAGATTTTGGTGTCGTCAGACAGGAAAACGTGCAACATAAGTATGAGCAGTGACATCGGAATTCTGTCATTCCCCACAGTAAACCAGAATCATATCGGCTAGTTCCTTGTTTGTTTATTGGTCCCCCATCTTACTGGCCACTTTCAATCACAGCAAGTAACTGACTAGGTTTGACGTTCCATGTATTCGGCACGCCGAATGACGCATGCGTAGGGCTACCTCGAAATGTCGCCATAACTCGATAAAGAAGAAGTCCCGGCAATATGTTATGATACTTTTAGTTTCTTATAAAGTGGTTGGGGTTTTGGGCCCTTAGCTCTCGACCATTTAATATATATATATATTAGTATGCCATTGTTTATTCTGTTAATTTAATACCATTCTTAAAACCCCAACATTCACTATAGACGTAATAGGCTTGCAAGTGCCCAGTATTTATAGTGTTCATAGACATTTAGTAACATTTTATATACAATTTTATAAAATCCCCTCCTTCCATAAATTTATTAGAAATCATGTTAACATTATCAAGATACTGAAAGTACTAAATTTAGAGTACGTTATTGTTTTCCAATTAGTTAGGCTTATTTTAATAAATAGCCTTCAGTATCTTCAATGTGTTATTTTTTTCTAGGCCTAATATAATTTCCATATTGCTAAATTAGTCAGTTCAAATGATTAACTATAAGAAAATGTTGGTTTCAATTATAAGTAGTGCAAAGCTGTAAGCAAGAGGCCTATATGTTCTAAATTCCAATTCGTTAACTTCATTTTTAGGCCTTTAACTTTTGAATATAGTAGTTTTCATTCTTGAAAAGTCTTTGTTGAAATTATAGCGTCATCTACATTTATTACTTTTACCTTTCAATTTAAAGCATCGTGCTGTTTTATTTTATTTGTACCCGGAAGCTGTGAGAGGCACGTGTGGCCTCACAGTGGAAAGGGGAGGTTTGACGAAAACAGTTAGCCAATCAGCACATCCAATTGTAGCGTCTGTTTTTGATATTATGGGGAAGGGAAGCGTCAGATGCAAGACACTTACCGGTTAGCACGCGAGCTAGGAACACGTACTAAGAGGTACTCAACGAATAGTCGTTCTCTTCGTATTGACTTTAGGGTGTTAAGGATGGGTTGAACAAAAGGGAAACCACCACGGGGCTAAATTATCACAACTTTAACAATATGAGTCTTGTCTTAAAGTATTAATTAACCTTTTTACTTTCTCACTATCTTACAGGTAGAGAAAGTATTTTGATTGCCAAAAAAAATCGAACTCGAGATTTTTATGAATGTCAACGCGTTGAATGTATATATACTAGATACTGTAGATATACATTCAACGGTTAACGTTTCATGACCTCCGAATCCGAAAATGTTGTTTTTGAATTTCCGTCTGTCTGTCTGTACCTCCGACTAGAGCCTAAACTATTTTACTAATCGGGCTAAAACTTGGTATCCAGGGCTTTCATAGGGTTGCCCCGAGGAGTTTTTGGAAGAATTGTATATTTAACCCTAACCCTACTGAAGGGCAAAAAGAGATAAAGTCGATTTTCTCAAAATCAGCTCTAACGATTTTGATTAAATTTAATTTATAAACATTTATAAATATTACAAACAAAATGGCTACCCTCAATATTTCGGAAAAATGACTTTAAGGGCTCCGGTCTGATGCGTACATTCTCATTAAAAAAAATCATATCTCCGAAACTATTTGAGATATGAAATAATTTGTCATTGCAAATATGTAGTTCTATTTATAATAAAAATATTTTATAAGAAACGTATTTTTATAAAACCAATACCTTTCAAGCTAAACGCAAATATATATATATTAACTTTTCCAACACTAAAGGTAAAATATTGCGACCATAAAAATAACTCGAAATGTTGATGGATGTCGACGTCTTATGACCCCCCGAACCGTAAAAACTGGTTTTTGCGATGCCGTCTGTCTGTGTGTCTGTTTAACCAAATTAAGAGTAGTTTAATAAAAAGCGAAAAAAAAAAAATGATTTTCTTAAAATCGGCTATGATGATTCTATCTCATTTTAGACTCAATAGTCAATAATTATCTATTTTATTGGTCAAAATTTATACAGGAGAAATTTAATAACAATGTGATAACCATAAGTTGTGCATCCCCTGGTAAAATGACGAACATTTTAACCGTAAGTCAAAATTTTAATACAAAATGTTCCTCGGGGACCCAACATCGATATTTTTTATTGGTCCAAATATACAAATGAAGACGTTAATTGTTTAAAAATAAAATTATGAAATTTAAAACTACGAATAAAAAATGTTTTACGTATGTCCAACGCAATTTGTTCTTGGATTTTTCTAGTGTATATTATATTACGAATTTTGAGTAAGTATCTCAATTTCTAAACAATAGAGCGAGAAAGTCCGTGCGGAGTTACGTACCATTTATTTTACTATAGGCCATGTCTAAAGATTAAATGTAATAAAATATCAAGTGTTACCTTTGACGTTTTTCAAAATAAAACTTTCGAATCAACCTCATCAACTTCAATCTTTTTAATAGACTATGTCCTCTCCCCCCCCCCTCCCCTCCCCCCATTATTTACTAACCCCGAGAGGCTCCACCTAACCCACTGGCTGCCGGACAAAGACCAAGAGAAGAAGATGGAGAGGAGGAGGGGCGACTAGTTACTACAGTATTAANTACTAACCCCGAGAGGCTCCACCGAACCCACTGGCTGCCGGACAAAGACCAAGAGAAGAAGATGGAGAGGAGGAGGGGCGACTAGTTACTACAGTATTAATTGTTAAAAAGTAGAACATATTTAATTCGAGGTCCAAAAGATATCTAAAAAAATTTCTAAGTTTTCAAAATTGGAACTAACCATTTTCATGAGTATCTAAGCAGCTGGTCCACAATAAATTAATAATCTCAAAATATGCTACATATAAAAAAACACATTTTATAATGTATACGTTATATAATACCCACACGCACAATCTATACATACATGAAAAAACAAGAAAATTTTAAACATATAATATAAAAACTTGGAAAAATAACATACACAAATTACAGACTCAAGTCAGTTTTTGCCATTACGTTTGAAAGAAATGAATTATCTTAGTTTGTTGTAATTTGCTTATTTTGACACTAAAAATAACATCTTCAAGGTCACTGATTGCATTAAAAATGTTGTCTTTCACGTCTGGTTGGGATTCAGTGAATCTTTTCAGGCTAGGTGCTTCAGAAACGGATGGAATTGGTTCTTCTGTTTGGATGTCTGTGCTGTCTTCTTCATCGGAGCATTCTTGGATACTTTAGTTCTTTACTTCTTCAAGAATCTCCCCATCTGGCAGTGATCCACTGTCGTCAAGCTAAGTTTGAAATGAGTAGAAACTTGAAAAAATTAACAGGGATAGACTTCGAATTATCCAAATATTTCCTTCTAAAATTCTAATTAAATGTTAGTTTTGATCATTTATACAGCTAGGAATTTCATAGGGATTTAAGGTGTGTTATAACTATCAAATTTTTCGAAATAACCCATATAGAATAAATCCAAATTGTATTGTATTTTGTAACCTCCGTAACTATGAGCTACTCTTCTTCCTACAAAATGCCTTCTATCTACCAATACACTCTCAAAGCAAACGGACCAGTTTTAGTTGCAGCGACTATTGCTAATGTTTTAATGCCAGCATTAACATTTGGAGCCTGGTAGTTATAATAACTAATTAACTCCGCAGATCCAGTACAAGCGAAATAATCTGAGCCACGATTCACGAAGTGCGGGATGTAAACACGACGCCCAAACAGGTGCAGCGACGTTGGATCGCAATTACCACAATCTACTCTCTCTCTTTCTCTCGCTCGTATCCAGATTAGTAATACCGTCTAGACTGTGCGTGCGACATTTTGGTAGCATTTTATTAGGAACAAACATTTACAAATTACAAACATATTTTATGTGGACAATATTGGTAGAATTCTACTATATGTTTTATTTTTTTTCGTTTATTTGAGGTATTTAACATTCACTTTATGAACCGACTGATTCTATCAGCACACGATAATTTATATGAGTGGGAGTAAAAGTAACCGAGTTCGATTCCTATTTTCAAGAGCCAGTTTTTAATTTTATTTATTGAACATACGAGTTTCACGCAGTCTAAAACCTATATACATTTAATTTGAAAGTAAGCTCTAAGCTTTCTGAGGATATAATTTCAAGTTTATTTATTTGATTCTGTGTTACAGGTGGGCGCCGTCACAGGATGCAGTCTCGGTTTAGGAAGATATTGACCAACTTCACGGACAGCCAACATTTCTCTACCACCGAATGAACGGGCTAAAGACAGACCGGAGAACTTGCAAACAAGACAGTGGTTCCACTGAGGGCCGCAAGCGCTCCTGTCAGCTTGTTTGTGTGCAGTAGCATGCGCGGTAGTGTGGCCTTCCTCCACCGAGGAGGGAACTGAAGGGCTTATGGAGACAAACTTTATCTTCGCTCTCTCCCTGTCAACTGTTGCCAAATCTCCTCACTCTCGGCTAACTGTTGCCAAATCTCCTCGCTCTCATTTATGTCTGAAGGTGGTGTGCTGGGTTAGGAAGAAGCTACTTACAACCTCAACCAACCAGCGTCACGAAACCTCTCCAATATTCAAGCGGAGATTGACCACGATGAAACAAGAAAATGACAACGCTGTTTCCCAATAGTAGCCGTGCAGTTCTCTCAGAGATGAAATCCAGTGTAGTGAATCTCTCAAGTATTCTTGTTGACGTCACATAATAAGAGTAAAGGAGGGTTCAGAACATGTTGTAGAGAGACTGTGTAGAGGTGATAGTGTAGACACAGTCTTAAGGCAACTCTTTGTGTCCAAATGAAAAAAGTGTGCTAATGGAATTCTTCTGATGGCGGGAAAAGGCAGTTTCCTCGAAACGTCGCTTGTTGGCAAATCTCACTTATCTTCCTAGTGACCTTGTAGGAAACATGGATGGATGCACCCCGCGTCGCCCCACCCCGAACAGGAAGAGAGGTCACCTGGTGAGGTCGGAGCGGGTGTTCGAACCCCCGACTCCTCACATGGGATGGGAGGTGATCATCAGGGACTCGCTGATGCAGATAGCGTGGCCCATGTCACTGAGCGCTGAGTCCGACCCCAACTGCGTCAACGGGAACGTCAAGCTGAGGTAAGGACGCTGGATCACGGGGAAGGGGGCTCAACAGGTTTCTGGGGCTTTGCCATCAGGCATCAAAAGGTGGGGTTCAAAACTTGAACAGGTTTAGAGGGTGGTTAAACTCATCTTTTTACCTAAGTAATATGATTTATGTTGTAAGTGTTAATTGTATTCTTTAGGTTAAGTGGGTCATCTAGAGAAGAATTGAAACTCTACAGACTTTCAATTGCCTCCAAATATTTAAATATTGATTTGTTATTTCAAAATGTTGTTTAACTCAAAATGGAATTAAAATATATCAACAAAAAAAACACACCATAAGCAACCTTAAATTTTGATCTAAATACATTTTAAAAATGTGTGTGAAAATTTAAAATCATCTCATGTTCAGGGACGTTTTATTCAAATTACCGCACTTCTGTGAATAAGGTGAGGGTATTAGGAGAATAGATCGAGCCCTCAATAAACGAATAAAGTCGTGTATTTTTACAAACTCCCGTCAGAACATTCACTCTTTTAATACGATAGTGTGTATTCAAGGCCGTAGCCAGGGGGGGGTTTTGGGGGTTCAAACCCCCCCCGAAAGTTTAAAAACGTAATGTAATACTGTCTTATTTACGG